>OX328097.1:54033562-54338562 GCA_946811185.2 Hippopus hippopus | reverse complement strand
GGTCCAGATCAGGCCGCACAGAATGTGCAGTCCGACCTTGGATCTACGCTATCCGCTATGCTAAGACAGCTTAGCAAAGCTATGATAAGAAGAAATAACATAAACTGCACTGAAATAAAAATAATTCTTTATATTTTCTCTAAATGGAATAGTCTGATTTTGTTTATAATGCGGTCTACGACTTACGCAGAATGTAGACGTGAAAACGAAAAATATGCTTCATTGCTAACAATCCGTTTTTTTCGAAATGCTTTCAAGGGACAAAAAAATTAGGCAATCATAGAAGCATGGTTGATAAGGGATATGTTTAAATGTCAAACAAATACATTTCAATCATAACCTGAGAATCTCGACCCCCAATGGCTCCAAGAGGAAAGCCTTTCAAAACATTGAAGGAAAAAGTGACAATGCTGGTAATCAGCATTATCTTATTTTTCCGCAACGTTTTTTTTCCTTACCAGAGAGAGAAATTATCAATCTAGCAGGATGTGTCGTCTGCAAATGCTTTCAATTTACTCCAGTCTAAAATTGCGTCTATTGTAAGAGGGTTAAGGTACATTCATCTCACAAACAAAGACTGAGGTTTTGAGTTTGTGTACACAAGTCCTACTTTAAATCGCTTGTGATCAATAGGTCATTGAATAGTATTACAATCAACTATACTGTTCAAAATAGTAAGCAGCTGCCTTAAGCTTAGGTATTGATTCCTAGGTTTAATTTGAGAGCGTCTAAATCACTCTGCGTTTCAATGCGCCTTTTACGATCGTCCTTTCCCTTCACGATGATAACACCATCCGAGGTCCATGTGCCCTGTATGTGACCATCCTTTAGCAGTTTGCGTGCTTGGAAGAAAATCAATGTGTAGGAATCAAGCTATAAATCGATTGTGGAATTACTAAAATTATATGGTGAGAAAACTTCAACCTTTGTAGAACCATGCATCAGCGAAAATACGATTTTCATCTGGACTCTCAGTTCACTACGATATTTGACGATGAAATCCCTGTTCTACTACCTTAAAACGTGGAGAGGCACCGACCAGAAATTCCTTTGATGTCTATCTTGAAATTATTTGTTGATACTTTTATTAGTTTCCTGAGAAGGGGGGTAATTATTATCTCTCTTTGTAATGAGAATATAGTGGTTTAAGATTTATAAATGATAACTCTAAGAAGGAAAAAAAGAAAAGGAAAAACTGGCTCGGTTAAAGTATTACAATAATACTCATTTTTCATCATAGCAAGTTTTGTAGGATAATATTATAGTGGAAATAGCTGTTTTCCATTAGGGGTCTACTACCTTTATTACCATATTATACGGCAATGAGCGATTCTGTTCCGAACGTAAATAACGTCATTTCGTTGGTGATGTCATAATAAAGTCGTAACCATTGTTAACTACGTTGTTGGATAACATTTGTCGTTAGGAGGTATTAATTGTGTAATATTTTGTATCAATTATGTCCAAAGCCCGCTAATGTGAGGTCAGTTAAGGGGAAAAAAGAGAACTTTGTCGCTCATTGTCGTCTATCATGTCTGCGAGTGATTCATACACTCTGGACAATAATTCAAGTGAAGTAATGCGACTTAGTGATATATCCGACGATACTGAAATGGGTGGGTTAAATGATAACAGACCTTCCTTTCCGTTTTACACACATGATGAATTCACAGATATTGCACTTGTTGTCGAGGGAAAGGAGCTCTTCACGAACAAATGTTTACTAGCGTACGCATCTCCAGTGTTTGCTTGTATGTTTACGTCTGAATTCAAAGAGAAAAATGAAAAGGTGAGTAGTCTACCCAATTATATATTCCTTAAGTTAAATGTTTAATCATCAAGATATAGTTATTTTGATCTACAAGTTCATTTGGATTTTGTATGACCATAATCATTGTAAGTACGATCGTACTATTGATTACTAGGCCTATAGCCGATCCTTGCGCTCATAACCCTCGCATGGGTGTGACGCAATATAAGACAACTGATAAAATATGTTTCAAATATTCAGCTCAAAATAGCGACTTGTAAAAGCGAATGATCAAAAATAGAATAAGACTAGAAATTAATAGATAAGTAAAGAGAGGGCTATCATTGGCACTGCCTTATTAATGAACTGTACAACCAATATGTCTAGGCATTAAACCGTAAGAAGTCTGTATGGCAACACGCGATAGGGAAAATAAACCTACGCAAAAAAAAATCGTTCTTTTATGGTGGCATTTTTCTGGTGTGAGATACGAGATAGCTCGCCTATTTCCGAAAAAAAAAAAAACGTACGAAGTTTTGTCAAAGTCCGTTTGTGCCTCCTGTGTCGTCGTCGTCGTGCATCTTCGTTATTTTTTCATATCTTTGTTATTACTGAATTATTATAAAAACTTGGCTAGTTATCAACTAGGCTATATCGCGCCAAGCGGAGCCCATACAACAAGGGCCATTTTTTTTCACACATTTATCTCCCTTTTGACATAATCTTTTCACTGTCACCCCAAAAGTCGTTATGAATAAAACTCCAGTCACAAAAATTGAATGTCCAATACTGTTCAATCGTGTAACAATGTACATAAATGTAGCATGATAATCAAAGTCGATGGGTGATAACAAATAGCCATTACAAAACTAGAGTTGTTTCAGTTGATCATTGCGCGAGCTTAACTAAAGCTTGTTGTGCACTCTTTCGACCTGCCATAATTGTGTAAGCGGTAGAGCATGAACTTGTATAGGACAAATTTTGGGCCACTTGAGTGTCTTTGTTCAATTCCCACGGCTTGCCAACCAAAACTTTCTAACAGTCTTTCAAATGAGACGATAAACTAGGGTCCCGTGTGACGGATGCTATACTCCGAGCTTGTCAATGACTCAGATGTAACCTAGTATGGTCCTGTATCTTCGACTGTCTACCGTAACTTTAACAACTTCCTTGGAGCGTCGCCCATATGGGCAACCGATGGCAACGATGGATTAACGAAAATCGATCAACTAAGACCAATAAATAAACCATGCTCCCAGCAGCTATGTTCCTTTAACGGATCAAAATTATATCAAGAAATATGGGAAAGGTCCATCCAAGAAACGGTTACCACACAATCCCGAGTTTTAGCGGCCCTGAGAAAGAAGCCTGTAAACAGTATTTTCTCTTTACCCACCGTAAATGTTTTCTACCCTATCAAATACAGATGTCATCATTTGAGCCACATTAATTTGTTGTCTGCAAATACTTTCAGTGTGGACAATTCTATAATTATTTTTGTCGTATGGTAAAGAGTTAAACCGACTTGTAGAGCAATTCTATCTGTGGTTTTGGAGATTTTTCTTTCTTTCTTTATATTGAAATTTTCAAGCCTGTTGCCATAGCAACCAGATTTAACATCAAATCAAAGCTTTTTTTTTTTTTGAAGAAATTCTGAAGAAAAACTCACATGATATTTCTGTGACATTTGGCTAAAATTAGTTTTACAGAAGGAATTATTATCTGAAATGAAAGTTAAAGAACGGACGCTGATGCACGACGGACACAGTATCGTGGTATAAGCTGACTGAAATGAAGCTCATTTATAGAGAAAAAAAAAACTATATGAGCCAAAATGCAGCATTCCGTAAAAATTCTCGCAAATTTAAAATTAGTACCATGAAATCGGGTATGGTCAATTTGAGCGTCAGTTTTAAATGTATCAGGGGCGGTATTTACCAATTCTTGAGTTTTAATTGCTGTTTCGGCTAACAATCCGATTGACTGAACTCTTCTGTCTCAGCCAATAGAATTGCTAGACAAGAAATAAAAAAAAATCGACTAATGGAATTTAACTGGTAGATCTATCATGAGTTTTACAGCGGCCAAAAGTAAACAGTGCAGGTGTTAAAATGCATTTTAGTTAAACCATACCATTTTAAAGTATGGGCCGAGCCCCGTAGCACAGTCGGTAGCGCACAGGTCTCAAGAACAGTGGGTCGCTGCATGGTTCGCTACCCAGCTTGGCCAATTTCCTTCCGAGGATTGATGATGGTCATCGCGACAGGATTCATTCCTCTCTCACCACTGATCATTGCTTCGACGATGGTTATGTGGGAAAGCAGCCAGTGGCTTGGAAAGAAAATTATGCAGAGTACTGGTAAAATAAACTCCAGGAGATGGATAGGTGCACTGTCCGCCGTGATATGACAGAAATAATGTTGAAAACGGCGTTCAACATCATTTAGTCAATCAATTTAAAAGTATGAAATTTATTTTGAAGATCATAACCTGTTATTGTACGGTCGGTCCAAGTGTTAGTTGCTTGTAGAAAAATGATTTCTCAAAGTAGTTCAAAAGTTAACAAAAGGGTCTTTCTAATTTTGTTTACTTTTTACCTGATTTTAAAACTTGGACCGAATGCACGATAACAAATTGTAATCCTCATAATTATTTAAATCACACTTTTTAAACACCATTTTAATACTCGCTTTGTTTAACATTGGCTGCGATTGGGGCTGCAAGTTCCGAATTATAATTCTTTTTTCTAGATCTATGCTAATTCCTACGAATTAAAAATACATGTATTTAAAATAAACTCTCAACATCTTTACAGATAATTACGTTGCCAGAGAAAGAATTTCCCGCTGTGTGTGACATGCTCTCTTTTCTACATCCGGCTGTTAACTTCACCATGACAACGACAGTCGCGTTCCGCGTGCTTCCCCTTGCGGAGGAATACCAAATTCACCTTCTCAAGGTCGCTTGTGAAGATCACTTGCTTGACGACATAAGAAAAGATACATTTCCAAATACAATATTTCTTTTAAAATGTGTAATGTTCGGAGAAAAGTGTTCGCTCAACAAACTGTTGGATAGAGCCGTTGACAGTCTTACAGATCCAAACATACCTCTCAAATGTATTAAAGATTGTTCTAATATATCCCTGGAAACGAAGGCAAAGATTTATGAGGGCAAAGTTGAAAAACTGGAGAAAAGGAAAGATATATTGGATAACTGGAAACACAAAGCCACACTAGTAAAGGTAAGTACATGTATAAACCTTTCGCATGGCTATCACCAGGATCCGTATTCACCAACCATTCTTAACATTCTCAGTCTTATTCTCTGGAATTTTCTACAATTGAAAGTAGCACAACTTCTTATTGACTAAACCATTTGGTTTAGCCAATCAGATGATGTGTTACTTTTAAACGTTGAAAATGTTAGAGAAAAAGACAAAGAACGTTGAGAATGATTGGTGAATACGAACCAAGGATCATGATACAAATTTATATACTCTATTTTACTTAACTCTTTGCCAAATGACAAAATTTTAGACTGGTCCAATTTCAAAGCAATTGCAGACGAGAAATTAGAAGTAGCCCGAATGATGACTTCTATCTTTGAAAGGGTAGAAAACATTGTGGGAAAGGGAGAAAATGCTGGTTACCAGCATTTTCTCCCTTTCTACAGTGTTTTCAAAAGGCCTCTTCTCTAGGGTCGTTAAAACACGGAAATGTTGTGGTAAAGGGTTAAATGAAACAGATAAAATTCGCAAAAAACTTCCAACGAAGTAGTACTACATTTACTGTGAAATTCAGCAACATTCTTTTAATTTCCTTCACTTTGGGGATTGTTACTTGCTCACGTATTTTGGGGATCTAGACGTTTGGTTTAGGATCAAAGCACGATGTCTTTGATTGTGCTAGGACTTCAAGTATCACATCGGGCAAATGGTTAAGAAAAACAAATTCTCGCAATTTTACGTGCGTTTGATATATCGCTCATCAAGTCAACATACCAAAAGTACAAGCTTTTCCTACAGGTGTCCCAAATATTGACTGTATCGCAAGATCTAGTTAAGGTCTACGGCCCCTAACTCATCGGTAAACATAGACGTTTTCGTAAAGGCGCTTCGGCCAATCTCGGCAGCTTCCGTCCTTTAATATGAGAGTTAGGGTTCGTAGACCTTAAAATGTCAACCTAAAAAATTCAACAATTGCTCAGATGACCGTGTGTCATTTTCTCTGCATGTTATCTCTTTTACATGTGTATTTCGCAGAATTTTGGCCCGGTACAAAACAGTTCCCCGGCAAGCCTTCCCCAAATTCAAATTTTCGAGACCACGAGACTTCACTTGAATGAACGCATAAATATTCTTGATTTCCGATACTCGCTATTTTGAATATCATTAGTATGTCATCTGACTTGGAACACAAGTGTCGGGGAACCGTCTTCAAATCTGTAGGAACTGTATTGATTCCATTTAGACGAGTAAAGTTGGGCTTTTAACCCTTAGTAGGGCCTCACAACTTTAACAATTTATGTTATGTGTAAAACTAAATCTATACCGTCATTTCTTGAATTCACAAAATTTCTAACTGTAAGCTACAACCAGAAGGTAAATAACAAGAACGAATTAAAAATGATTAACCCTTTAGCCAACCGCACAATGACGACTTTTAACGACCCTGGGAAGGAAGCTTTTTGAAAACATTGTGGGTAAAGGAGGAAATGCTGGTAACCAGCATTTTCTCATTTTCCCACAATGTTTTTTACTCTATCAAAGAAAAAAATTGCACCATTTGAGCCACCTTGAAATTGTCGTCTGCAAATGCTTTCAATTTGGGTAAGGCTAAAATTTTGTCGTCTGGTAAAGGGTTAACCAAGTGATTCCTAACACTTTCTGCGCCAAATACGTAAGCTCTGTTCCCCTCTCAACAGCTGAAAATACAATCCACTGAAACTCAGCCAGATTCTTATGTTATAGCCGTGATTGAACAAGCGGATGATATAGATCCAAGATCAGACTGCTCGTTCTGTGCACTCTAATCTTTCTATATACCGTCCGCAAAATAGCTTATTCACCTTTGGCGCCCAAAAGGTTTAATATAGGGTTAATTCACGTTTTTGAGGTCGTTAACATTCGCAGAGGCCTGAAAAATGCTTTAACGCCCGAGTGCGAAGCACGAGGGTGTTAGTTCATAAAGTTCATAAAGTTTGTCGAGGCTTAATGCACAATTCTGTGCATAAGCTAATAAAGCTTCTAATTGGCCCATTTATGAGTCGTTTTCCCAGTTTAATTGTTAGTCATTTGATTAAAGTTAAAGTATTTTGAGGGCCTCTGCGAATGTTAACGACCGAAAAAAACGTGAATTAATGCTATTATTGCATAAAGTAAAAGTATTTTAGCAATAATTTGCAAAGATAGCAAAAATATTTCCATAGAAATGCAAATAAGCGAACTTCAAATGTACTGTACCTAAATGGGTCAAAACCGGAAGTCGGCGAAGAAGTTTCTGTTACGAGCAGTGAAGGGCCGTTAGTCCTGTATGCCAGTTTTGATTCTCTCAGTGTAAATTCACTTTTAATGATTTTTAATACAAAGTGGACTTACATTGTATAAACTTGCACACGTTTGGACGATTACAACTAGGATGAAGGAGTGGATATGAATTTCTGTACCTGAAAGACGTCAGAGGATCTACATCAAGCGAGGGAATTACCGATCACGTTAAAAAGTGGGTGGGATGTAGCTGGTTTAGAGTACATTTCACGAGTGATTTTTTGTTCAGATCTCGATTGAACTGAGATCCTGTGCAAAATTTTGTTTGTAATGTACTAATATCATCAAGGAGAAGCCATGAAAAGGATCTAATATGGTACAAGTTCCTAAAGTTTGATGGTCGGAGTCTAGGGAAAATCTGACAAGAACAAACGTTGTTTACAAGGTAGGCCCGAATCGAGGATATTGATAGTACAAAACCGGGCGTTAATGGCGCGTGAATTTACTGATTAATACACGTTTTCTCCCATTAACGCCCAGTTTTTACCTGTTAATACATTCTTATAACGGCCCGAAAAGGCACATTTTATGCAATAATATGTACACCAATTCCAACGATGACGCACACAATAAACGAGAAGCGTTATTTTAAACTGCCTTATTTACGTGATAGAATACGATAACCGGAAATACTTCAGCTTCAGAGAAATATTGCTTAGTTTTATTTTCAGCACCGATTGAAAGACATCATTGCCCCTCATGACGACCATTGTAGATGCCGCGTCGAAGTGAAACTTAGGAACTCTCTACAGCGTTCGTGTCAATACTGTTGTCGCCAATGGTGTTTCGATAATATCAGCACAGAGGCTTATAAAAACTCGTACCAGTTTTATTGTAACCACAAGATCGGCTACCACATCGTTCATGATGCGGCGATTCGATCGTTCTTGGAGCAGACTGACTGTATTTAATGGCGTACAAGATGACAAGATTATCTATACAGTACAGCTATATACTTTTCGTCTTAATGTAACACAGCTTGACATGGCATTCTTTTTAAATAAATCTGAATAGAAACATATGTGTTTACCGTATTTCAACAGAAAAGCTATTCCAGCGATAGCAAATAATCCAGAGAGCTGAAGCTAGCCTGATACATTATGATACTGCTTAACTAGACCATTGATTGGAGACAACACGGACATAACAATTTTTAAAATCATTATCCAGAATCAAGACTAAAACTTAGCCATAAAGCTTCAAGTATTAAGACTAAATGAACTTTCTCTTGGATGTCTTGGATTCAGACAAGTTTAAAGTTTTGTATGGTAATGGGTTAAAAACAAGCTTGTTTCTTATTTGCAACACAATAAAACGATAGAAATAACTGGAAATGCAATCGAGCCATGCTTTGGCAAAAGGGGATTTAAAGCATCTCCTTAATGAATGATACCGGGCAAGTCGTCACATAATTAGGGATCCATAAACTGCAGTTTGTATATAACAAGACTGAATCATACGACATGATACACTGGTCCTTTGACAAGCAGAAAATTGACCAACAGCAAAAAGGTTCAACCCAGATCAGTGTGTGTGGACTGCACAGGCTGACCTGGGTCGATACTTTTTGAAGGTGCATTAAGCCCCCTTTTTCATAGAGTATGGCTCAATTATATTCTATACTTTGTTTTGTACTTACATTTACCTTAGGGGCTATTTTTGGCAATCAAACAATAAATGGAAAACATTTGCTGGAAGAGAAAGTACCTTTTTCAACAAAATCAAAAGCACAGGAAAGGAGGAGCAATTATTTGTAACAGTTACTTTTTCCCCCCCATCTATTCAATCACTCCCACATAAAGCCATCAAAATACCATAACTATAAAAACCCTTGTATTTGTATAGTAATCCATTTAATTTCAAACTAAGATTTTTCTAGGCTGTATTTAAAATAAATTCAACAATCTACCAGCACAAACAAGCAATCTGGAATAAATTTACTAAGTATAGGAAAACTTGTTCAAAAATAAAAACTGCCATATACCAAAAAAAATCATAAGTTTGGAATGTGTAAGGGGCTAAGATTTATCAACAAGGTCTTTGGACCAATGGAAGCAACAAAGAGAAGCTAAAGCAGGGATCACAATAACATGAGCCATGCTCTGGCCTTAGGGGGCTTAATGCTCTCTGTGATCCATTATACCAAGCAAATCATTACATAAGTAGGGATCCATAAAATCCACTTAGTCCAATGAATGACTGAATCTGTGGGAAGACTGGTCCTTTGACACTGAAAAAATTGACCTAAAAGCGAACAGTTTTGGCCCAGGTCAGCCTGCGCACACTGCGCAGGCTGACCTGGGTCGATACTTTTCGCAGTTGCATTAAGCCCCCTTTTCATACAGCATGGCTCACATGTATTATCATGTTGAAGTATTTGTCCCGGAGTTTCTGTTTGCTCTGAGCTGCGTGGAAAAATTTGATATCTCACTAGACAAAAGGTTGAGAGGGATTTCAAAATTTTCCTACGCAAAGAAGCAAATACAAGCACCAGGATAATCCTTTAACATAATTTTCCTTTCAGTTAGTATGTACAAACTTTAAAAACAAAATATTGCAGTTAAAGACACTGTTTTTCAAAAATGGTCAGAAATTTAAACAAATACTGTTATGATGGGTAAAAACTTCTTATAAATGGTGGTTGAATATCGTCATGTAACTGAAATAAGTTTGGGGGAAAAGGAGAAAATACTGGTTATGGGTGTTTTCTACCATTCCCATATTGGTTTCAAAATCTTTCTTCATGTCAAAATATCTGGTCAAAAAGTAAATATAATATGCTAAAAAAAGTAATAATACTTGTAAATAAAATACAACTAAATAAGAGATTCACAACACAAAAGGAGCTGACTGCACACTATAACAAAGACTACAAGTTTTAGGATTAAACAATGAACAGGACCCATATTCACTAACCATTCTCAATGTCACTCTTAGTCTAGTTCTGAAAAATTTTCTAGATTTCACAGTAACATGCTTTCTGATTGGCTAAATCATTTTGTTTGGTTAAACCATTTGGTTTAGTAAATAAGATATTGCGTCATTATGAAATCTAGAACATTCTTGGGAATTAAACTAAGAATTTTATGGAGAAAGGTTGGTCAATATGAAGCTTGATCTACTTTTTGGAATTGTTGAAGAAACATCACAGGTAATGAAAGGGTTGGATATCTGGAATGATCTTTGCCAGTTTTCTGACATACAGGTTTGATTCAAATCATAACTTCATTCAGATATATCTTTTTAACTCTTTACCAAATGACACAATTTCAGACTTTTCCAAATTTAAAGCATTTGCAGACAACAAAATTAGTGTGAGTTAAATATTGAAATTTGCTTTTGAAACGGTAGAAAACACTGTGGAAAAAGGAGAAAATGCTAGTTACCAGCATTTTCTCCTTTTTGCACAATGTTTTCAAAAGGTCTATGTTACAGGGTCATTAAAACACTGGATTGTGTTGTAAAGAGTTAAACAATACAAGTGTCACACATTAACTCTGGAAACAGATTGGCAACACATGAAATGGACAACATCCATGTGAAATATAGGTTATTTAGATCTACATGAAATACAGTTTGATGTAAGGTTATACACATTATGTTGCAACATTTTGAAAACACTAGAAACTGCTACTTATAATCAATTTCTCTTACACATATACCAGTGTCCAGAATGCTTTCAAAAACTGTCTGCTGCAAGACAATAAAAGGGCTGTCTGCAGGTAGCCTGGTTTCCCGTCTGTTCATTTTTCCTTTTCTATCATTCAGACGTTACATGGTCAAAAATGACGGCCTGGGGACATTTGAAAACTGATCGCAGCGACATCTACTTTATTCCATCTCTCAGTGGGGGGTCGTGATGTATTTTTGATGGCACCGACCAGTTTGAGAAAGTCACTGGTATATAAAATCACAATGTTGTATTTGAATTGGTCTAGAAACGTGCGAATCCGTCAATTTCAATATTGTGACATCACGCAAAAAACAAGTCTATAATTTGATTATCATAGTCATGGGGAGACCCTTGAATGTCCCCAGGCTGTAATAATAATAATGGAAGCGATAAACAGACAGCTGCAAAAGATCTTCAGCAGACCGCGAGTAATCTTTAGAGCCTGATACAGAGTGATTAAGAAATCATTATCGCCTGGACCTAGGCTAGTCTGCAGATGGTGTTGTATTGAAGTATGTCCCATTTGGCTTGCAACACGCAAAAAAGGGCATTCGGACATTTGCGTAAAGTGTCGTCTCGGATCAGCCTGCGCAGTCCACGCAGGCTAATCCGAGACGGCACTTTACGACTACATTAGATTTTGTGCTACAGTAGACTTGCGCAAAACAGAAAATTACATAAAAACGGAAAGTGTCGTTTCCGATTAGCTTGCGCAGGCTGATCCGAGATGACACTTTACGCAAATGTCCGAATGCCCCTTTTCGCGTGTTGCATACCATTTACTCTTTATTAGATGACAAATTTTATGCTCATCCAAATTGAAAGCTTTCGAAGACTTTGCAGATGACAAATGAAATGTGGCTCAAATGATAGGTTCTGTCTATGGAAGGGTGTAACACATTCTAGGAAAATGAGAAAATGCTGTTCTGACAATGTTCTTAATAACTCTTTCCATACCATAGACAACACCTGAAGCTTTTGTGGACAGTGTAGATCAAGATCAGACTCCACAGAACATGCAGTCTGATCTCTGATCTGCACTGTCCACTGCTATATTCTAGGTTATGACCAAATTGTCCCTTGATCTTGCAGAGAAAATGTATTTTTAGCCTTTGAGAAAATGCAATCTATTTCTTCAGAAGTAAAAGATTATTTCCTAAGGATCATTATATCCTCGGCTTGTTGAGTACAGGGTTAATCTGAAGGGTCAATATGTGAAACAATGTCATAAAATGGAAAACTGGAATGGAGGTCATAACTGCTGCTGGCGCATTCTAATTGCTGTTAACGCTCTGAACTATTTTCCCTTGTTTCTGGAAGCTTCTTCATTTTCATATACCAGGGGTAATGGATATTTGGATCATAATGGTCAAGTCCTTTCTCTTTCATCTAGAATGTTGAAAAAGAAGAAAAAAGAAACAGATCTGAAAAATCGAATCAATTTATCAACCCCTGCAAATAACTAATTTTGTTTTGAAATGAAGTGCTTTAGCAAACACAATTGTGATATAAGAAGATATTGTTTGCAGAGAAAAGGTTCTAAAAAACACTAATTACTTTCTTCAGGGAACATAGGTTTAACCCTTCACCATACAATCTTTAGTAACCTTGCTAAACAGGACTCTTGAAAACATTGTTGAAAAAAGGAGAACATGGTGGTTACAAGCAATTTCTCTGTTACCAGAACTGTTTTCTTTTCTATAGAAAAAAAAAATTCAAAGTTTGAGCTACAATCTTTTCATGGTCTGCAAATGCTTTCTATTTGAACAAGTCTCAAATTTGTTATGAGGTAAAGAATTAACTGTTCATTTGATTGTCACATGACTTTTTGTTCTGAATATTCATAAAACGTCATTTGTTACACAGTAATAAAACTTCAGTTTAACCTCTGTCCCCAAGGATCGAAAATAATGTAAGGAAATTCAGTCAAAGACCTACCTTACAGTGCACTTTCCACACTTTATCGTCATAGTTTTCTTTTACATCTATTTCAAATCTATCTTTGGCCAATGATACAAACATATCAAATGTTTCACCTCGTTTTGGTGCAAACATAATTGCTTCACCCTGAAAGAATACAAGAGAGCTTTTCAGTAGAGCTTTTCAGTAAAGCCTTACCAAATGACAAAATTTTAGATTCATCCAAATTAAAAGCATGTGTAGACCACAAATTCAATGTTGCTAAAATGATGGTATTTGTCTTGGGATTTGTTTCTGAAATGGTAGAAAATATTATGGGAAAAGGAGAGCTGTCAGCATTTTCTCCTTTCCCGACAATGTTTTCAAAACCTTTATTCCTTAGAGTCTTTAAAACCCAGAGTTGTTTGGGAAAGGCTGGTTTCTTGATTTCTGTGCAATACAAACATGATACTCAAACATGTCCATTGCGTTGAAATGTGTCCATAATTCAGAACCAAAAACAAAACAAAAAAAACAAGAGGGCCATGATGGCCCTGTATCGCTCCACTGGCTATTAAGTAAAAACACTACAAGCCAAACATTACAATATTCAGCAAATTGATTTCAAACACGAGGACATGCAAACATTTTTCTATCTAATCCTACGAGAAAGTTGTGATCCATGGGCAAAGCCAATTTTGATCGCAAAGCTATAATTATTTGAATCCTGGTGGAGGTCCACAATATAAAGCTCCATACCAAATAATTCAGTTCTTGAATGTTATAAACAAGAAGATTTTCAAATTTTTCTCAATTTGGGCACCCTTGATAGAGACCCCCTAGATAAAGCTAAATGCAAAATTTGATAGCCCTAGCCCTTATAGCTAGATGCGAAAGATTTTCCTATATAAGCCCGCCCATGTAAAACATGTTACCCCCCGGAGCGAAGTCAAATTTGACCCTCGGCTATAATTTGGACACCCTTGGTACAGGTCCACTAGATAAAGCTACATGCCAAATTTGGTCGCCCTAGGCCCCATGGCTAGGTCAAAGAAGAATTTTAAAGTTCTCCCTATATAAGCCCATGTAAAACTTGTTATATAAGCCCATGTAAAACTTGTTACCCCCGGGCAGGGCCTAATTTGACCCCAGGGCTATAATTTGAACAATTTTGGCAGAGGTCCACTAGATAAAGCTACATGCCAAATTTGGTAGCTCTAGGCCCTATGGCTAGGTAGAAGAGGAATTTTAAAGTTCTCCCTGAATAAGCCCATGTATAACTTGTAACCCCTGGGGCGGGGCCAATTTTGACCCCAGGGCTATAAATTGAAGAAACTTGGTAGAGGTCCACTAGATAAAGCTACATGCCAAATTTGGTAGCCCTTGGCCTTACGGTTTCAGACAAGAAGATTTTCAAAGATTTTCAAAATTTTTCAGTTTTGTTGCCATGGCAACCAGAGTTTTTGAAGGAATTAAATTCTTTCAAGAAATTCTGAAGAGGACCATGGCAGGATCATTTCTGTGAAGTTTCATCAAAATTGGATGGGTAGTTTCAGAGAAGAAGACGTTTTAAAAAAAAGTTAACGCACGGACGGACGCACGGACGGACGGACGGACTGACGGACGGACGGACGCACGACGGACAACAGGCCATGACATAAGCCCGCTGGCCTTTGGCCAGTGGAGCTAAAAATAAAAACTAGAGGCGCTTGAGCGCCTGTATCGCTCCACAGGCCTGATATTTCTATAATGGCGAAAGGAAGTTTTTAACAATTATCATTCAATCCTGCATTTTAGCTCACTGAAGAAACAATTTGGTAGACAACCACCATAGGAACTTACCTGCAAAACAACAATGAAATCCAATGAATAGTTTTAGAGAAGAAATTTTTCAAAGATTTTACTTTATACCATAAAAGGAAAATGAGTCTCCCATAAAAGCCATGTTTTTTGACAGATCTTTTTTTTTTTTTTAAGGAATTCTGTAAACCTGTATCTAAGGAACATTCCTGCAAAATAATAATGCTATCCAAATAGCGGTTTGGGAGGAGAAGATTTTTAAAGGCTTTTTACTTTGGTTGCCATGGCAACCAGAATTCTTCATGGAACACAATTATTTGAAGGAATTTGAAAGAGGACCACCAAAGGAACATTCCTGTGAAATTTGGTAAAAATCCAGTCAATAGTTTCTGAGGAGAAGTTTTTTAAAGAAAAAGTTTACGGACGCACACACGGACGAACGAATGGACGGACGGACGCACGACTGACACAACGCCATGACAATAGCTCGCTGGCCTTCGGCCAGTGGAGCTAAAAACTACCACCAAATAGTACATCTTACTGACATATTTATCCAGTTTGGTTATTTTCTTTAAGGTTTCCTCACAAGGAGGTTAGAATATAAAGAAAGTAGTCTTTTTGTTACCTGAAGTTACATCCAATGCTTCCTTGCTGTTGAGAGTTACTTTTTTGTTTATAACTATGTTCTTTGTTTTCCTCTTTATTGTGGAAAGCAGCCAAAAACAACACTTTTCTTCCCACTCAGTACGTTGTTGTCTGTTTTACCAAGACAGCAGGTAGTGGCTTGGAAAGACTGATGCATATGGGGCACTTTTTGACCCTCTATCAAATAACCCCAAGTTTAAATAACAATATGGAAAGTTTTTAAAAAAAAATTTGGGGAAAAGGAGAAATCCAACACTATTTTCTACCCGTCTAAAGATTCATCATTTAACCTTTTACATGTGGCAAAATTTTATGTCCGTCCATAAAGAAGGAATTTATAGACAACAATTCAAATGCGTTTCAAGTGATAGTATTTGTCCTTGAATACGTAGAAAACATTGTAGGAAAAGGAGAAAGTGTTTTCTCCTTTTTTGTTTTCTATAGCCATCTGTCTCAGGGTCATTAAAACTCTGTACTATGTGGTAAAGGTTATGCCACATTTAGTTTGTCATCTGCAAATACTTTCAGATTGGAAGTGTCTATCTACAAATGCTTACGGATTGGAAAAGTCTATAACTTTGTTGTTTGCTATAGAGATAGAGAAAAGCTGGAAAGGCATTGACAAGAAGGCATAACTCACACTGTTGATACAGCGGAAAACAAAAGATACCTGGTAATTCCGTCAGAACCGTATCTATATTGTAAACCACATTTTTGGGCCCTACTCTTATATCTTTCAAAATATAGATTTTAGTTTACATCTAAGACAAGCCATCTGATTCTATCTCGGCCAATCAGACAGCTGGTCTGAAAATTAAGAATATGAACAATATTAAAAGTTTGAGCCATGCTCTATGAAAGGGGGCTTAGTGCCTCTCTGTGATGGTACCAAATGCAATAACAAACTTATGAATCCATAATAGCCACCTTTTTTACCCACTTAATCCTGAGGTAGACTTGTCCAGGGACATACAGAAACTTTACCAATAGCAAAAAGTTTCGGCCCGGGCCAGCCTGTGCGGACTGCGCAAGCTGATCTGGCACAATACTTTTCGCAGATGCCCCCTTTTCACAGAGTACGGCTCATTTGAAATGATTACTGATCACTTTCCCTTGTAGTCTTACCCTGAGTTCACAAAATTCTTTCCATACCAAGATTAAAACTCTCAAACCCTCAATTTATACAGATTTTGAAACAGTGGTGAAACATACCTGAGGTTTTAGTAGTTTGTATACAGTGTCTGCCAGATCTTCTCTTCCCTTGTCAAAAAATAAGCTGTAATTCAAATAATCAAACCTTTACCAAACATGTGATACTGTCAAACCTTTACTAAACAAAACAAGAGGGCCATGATGGCCCTGTATCGCTCCACTGGCTTTTTAACCCTTTACCACACAAATCCAAGTGTTAATGACCCTGAAAGAGAAGGCTTTCAAAAACATCATGAGAAAAGGACAACATGTTGTCAGCCAGTATTTTCTCCTTTTCCCACAAGGTTTCCTAACCTATCAAAGACAGAAATAGTCATTTAAGCTACATTCAATTTGTCTTTTTGCAATGGCTTTAAACTTAGAACAGTAAAAAAAAATTGTCATTTCTTAAAGAGTAAAATTAACGTATCATGCCCTTAATTGGCATTGGCAGAGACATACAGCATAAAAAGTCTGTATGGTAATAAACTTACTTTAAAAACATAACCTCCACCCCGCCCACCAAACAAAAACAGTCATATCTTTTTAAATGCAAAGATAATGTCAGTGAATACAAGCAGGTTCATTCATTAGCATGAAAGGTAAAGTTCTGAAAAGATTTGAGTGATAGAAACCTTACTATAAATTAAACATTCCATTCATGTGAGCATAACCATTAGCATCAAAATAAATCACTCTCCCTTAAAACAGAACATTTCCTCTCCAAAAAACTTGAATACCAAACTCCAGTAATGTGTAAGTGCAGTTTGATAATCAAGGGAGGTAAATAGTAACAAACTTTGTCATGTATAACAGGAGTTATTTCCCTTGATTACTATTTTAAATTTCAGTCACTATATAAGCCCATGTTAAACTTGTGATCTCCGGGGCAGAGCCAATTTTGTCCCCAGGGCTATAATATGAAGGATTTTGATAGAGGTCCATTAGATAAAGCTACATGCCAAATTTGGTAGCCCTGGGCCTTATGGTTTCAGACAAGAAGATTTTCAAAGATGTTCAATTTTTTTCAGTTTTGTTGCCATGGCAACCAGAGTTTTTGAAGGAATCAAATTCTTTCAAGAAATTCTAAAGAGGACCATGGCAGGATCATTTCTGTGAAGTTTCATCAAATTTGGATGGGTAGTTTCAGAGAAGAAGAAGTTTAAAAAAAAGTTAATGCACGGACGCACGGACGGACCGACCGACGCACGACGGACACCAGGCCATGACATAAGCCCGCTGGCCTTTGGCCAGTGGAGCTAAAAATCACATTTCTCCAGACTGAAAGCATGTGTAGAATTCAAATAAAACGTCACTAAAGTAATGGTATTTGTGTTTATTAGGGTAGAAAACGTGGTGGGAAAAGGAGGAAATGCTGGTTTCCATCATTTTCTCCTTTTGCCAAAATATTTTCAAAAGGCCTTTTTCCTCAGGGTAATAAAATCATGGAATTGTCTGGTAAAAAGCTAAACTATTCCACAGAGAAAATATATAGACATTAACTTTGAGTTATTCAGTGTCTCAATTCTTTGCCACATGCCTCGTGTAAATGGCATAATGCAACGAATATTGAGAAACTGAACGACTCATTATACTTTAACCCTTAACCCCAAAATGCCGACTTCTGACAACCCGTAAAAAGAAGCCTTTTGAAAACATTGTGGTAAAAGGAGAAAATGCTGGTAACCAGCGTTTTCGCCTTTCCCTAGTATTTTCTACCTTTTAGATTTCCTATGGTGTTTTCTACCTTTTTAAGGGTAAATCAAATCACTTGAGCCACATTTCATTTATCCTCAGCAAATTCTTTCAATTTGGATTAGTTCAAAGATTTTGTTGTTTGGTAGATAGATGAGGCTTAAAACATTATTACATTTGAAAACAGTGGCAAGGGGAATTATTTCACTTGACAAGTACTAGTATTTTTTCAAGTGCCTATTTTTTGTTTTAGTAAGTGGTCTAATGCAGGAAAAAAGAAATTATTTAAAAGGTGACTACATGTATTTGTTTAGCTCTTTACTTAACGTAAAAATTTTCGACTTGTTGAAAGTGAAAACAACTTCAGATGACAAATTTAATATGGCTCAAATGAGTGGGGAGAAAACATTGTGGAAAAAGGATAAAATGATGGTATCCAGCATTTTATTCTTTTCCCACAATGTTTTCAAAAGTCTTTTTCAACAGTATTGCTAAAATATGGGTCAGGATAGTAACTAGTTACTGGACAGCAAAATTTTAGATTCATTCATATATAAGAAATTTACAGATGACAATCACATGATAGTATTTGTCCTTGAGTAGGTAGAAAACATTGTGGGAAATGAAGAAAATGCTGGTAACCAGCATTTTCCCCTTTTCTCACAATGTTTTCAAAAGCCTTCTTTCTCAGGGTCATTAAATCTCCAGATTGTGTGGCAAAGGGACAAAAGGTTACAAAAACTGTCATACCAATCAGCACAAAGAACAAAGTCAAATTTTTCCCTCATTTCTGGCCCTTCTATTGGCGTGGAACCCCATCTGAGTAATCTGAAAAGACATAGGATCTGACATGAGTTGGCTTTGAGATAGAATTTTATTAAATGAGTCTAATAAAATTTTATTATGTGAGCGTATGGCAAGCTTAATAACATTTTTTCTTGACAAATTTAATAAAACTTTTATCTCATACACCAACTCATGTCAGATTCTTTTTATCACATAACAATATTTCACAAATCATAGATAAGAAGATGCAAAAACCATCTATAGATGCACACGCGGTAATATCCATAAAACCCATTCACTTCTATGAAATATGTATAAAATGATGACAAAAATGATGTCACATAACTGTGAAATTAAACATGTATGAGATAAGAAAATTTGTAATGGGTATATCACACTAAAAACAAGGGAGGTTATATGATAAAAATTTTATCTCAAAATTCAACTGAATTAATTCATGAAATCAGTTTTATCTGTTTTCATTTATATATTTATTCTATTCATGTTTATTAATTATTTTTTTCATTTATTTTATATAACCAGCTGTATGAAACAAACTGGCAGAAAAAGACTATAAAACAACATCCTCATAAACTGAAGAGACTCAACATGAATTGTGGTTTGATACATGTTATGCATTAACATTGTGGCAAAAGAAGAAATTGCTTGTAACAAGCAATTTCTATTTTTGCCACAATGTTTTCACAATGAAAACAAGAGGACCATGATGGTCCTATATCGCTCACCTGAGTACTAAGCAGTAAAGGTCTACAATGAAGATAAATACCAAATATCGAGGTTCAAGGCCAAATGATAATGAAACAAGAGCGGCAAATTGTTGTAAAATATGCCCGTCCCACCACCAGTTGTCAAGGAGGTATAATAATCGCAGAGGGCAGGTAGTGCAACAAACATGTTTACCAAGTCTCAAGTCAGTTTGACTTGAGACTTCAAAGTTCCGTTCCGGACAAGCAAGAAATACTGTAAAAAAATGAAGATCAAAGTGGGATTACTCAAAATCCGCACTAGGTAGAGTTATTGTTCTTGTGCACTGTACTCCATAATATTGCAACAAACATGCATACCAAGTTTGAAGTCGTTCTGACTTGAGATGACAAAGTTATATTCCGGACAAGCACAAAATGCTGTAAAAATGACAATCAAAGGGAAATAACTCAAAGACAGCACGAGGTAGTTACAATTCTTGTGCACTGCACTTCCAAATATTTCAACAAATAAGCATACCATATTTCAAGTCATTCCTAGTTGAAATGACAAAGTTTTGCTCCAGACAAGCAAGAAATGCTATAAAAATGAAGGTCAAAGGGGGAATAACTCAAAATTCGTGCTAGGAAGAGTTCTGGTTCTTGTGCATTGCACTCTGTAATTTTTCAACAATTATGCATACCAAATTTGAAGATGTTCAGGTTAGAGATGACAAAGTTATATTCCTGACAAGCAGAAAATGCTGTAAAAATGACGATCAAAGGGAAATAACTCATAGACAGTATGAGGTAGAGTTATGGTTCTTTCACAATGCACTCCGTATTATTGCAACAAATTCAAATGCCAAGTTTCAAGTCAATCGGACTGGAGATAACAAAGTTATGCTCTGGACAAAGAACTATTCTAAAGAACTTTCTAATTCAAGGGCAGTCGTTCTGGTCCCATTAGACCCATAATCAAACTCATCCGAGATCTTATGGTCATAAGTATTTTGACCAAGTTTGATGCTGATTGGTTAAAAGTCGTAGATGCTAGAGTGTAAACAAAGTCAAATATAGCAATTTTTCTAATTCAAGGGCAAATAACTCCAGTTGTTCTGGTCCGATTAGACCCATAATTGAACTCATCTGAGATTTTATAGTCATATATATTTTGACCAAGTTTGGTGCTGATTAGTTGATATTTATAGATGCTAGAGTGTAAACTAAGTCAAATATAGCAATTTTTCTAATTCAAGGGCAAATAACTCCAGTTGTTCTGGTCTGATTAGACCTATAATCGAACTCATCTGAGATTTTATAGTCATATATATTTTGACCAAGTTTGATGCTGATTAGTTGATATTTATAGATGCTAGAGTGTAAACTAAGTCAAATATAGCAATTTTTCTAATTCAAGGGCAAATAACTCCAGTTGTTCTGGTCCGATTAGACCCATAATCGAACTCGTCCGAGATCTTATAGTCATATATATCTTGACCAAGTTTGGTGCTGATTAGTTGATATTTTTAGATGCTAGAGTGTAAACAAAGTCAAATATAGCAATTTTTCTAATTCAAGGGCAAATAACTCCAGTTGTTCTGGTCCGATTAGACCCTTAATCAAACTCATCCGAGATCTTATGGTCATATATATTTTGACCAAGTTTGGTGCTGATTGGTTAATATTTGTAGATGCTAGAGTGTAAACAAAGAAATGTGAACAGAGGGACGGACGACGGACGGATGGACGTCGGACGCCGAAGGACGGTGAGTGATCACAATAGCTCATCCTGAGCACTTCGTGCTCAGTTGAGCTAAAAACATTTATCTTTGCTAAAACTCATAAAAGACAAAAAAATTTGAATCATCAAAATGGAAGCATTGGCAGACGACAAATGAAAATGGCTCAGTGATTGTATGTCTCCTTCAAAAGATAGAAAACATTAGGTATAAAAGACAAAATGTTGGTCATTGGTACTTTTTCTATTTCTTATAATGTTTTCAAATGCGCTCTTCTTCAGTGTAGCTAAAACTCTTAATTTCTTTGTAAAGTGTTAAAATAAATCTCAATTTTGTCACTGATAAGGACACAATTCTGAGTTTAAATGGTCCTGGGAAAGAGGGATTTTGCAGATATTGTGGGATTAGGAGAAAATGCTTGTGACCAGCATTTTCTCCATTTCCCACAATGCTTTCAAATCTATTTTACCACATGGTCTGGACTGTGTGGAAAAGAGTTTAGCAAATACACTGAGTTCCAAAACAAACGAAATATACATGTATGTCAATATGTATCTGTATTTAGCAAGCACCTGTCTCAAGCAAGCACTTTCTGTGTAATCCTTGGATGCTTGCTTAGAATCAATTTGGATAGTACATGTACATAAATAAATATAAGAGCATTGTTACAAATAATTTCAATCTTTTAACAGAAACTTTTCAAAACCCATTGCTTCAAGGCAAAAAGAACATTGTGAAGATTTAACTCTATACCAGACGGCAAAATTTAAGACATGTACAAATACTATGCATTTGCAGACGACAATTTAACAGGGCTGAAAAGACAGGATTTGTTCTGGAAATGGTAGAAAACATTGCGAGAATACTAGTTTCCAGCATTTTCTTTGCTGAAATGTTTTAAAAAGCCCTTTTTCTGAGGGTTGTTAAAACTTGGAATTGTGTGGTACAGGTCATACCAGCAAACTTAGAATTCTCAAACACAAACGTATCAGTTGAAAAAAAAATTATAAAACTCTAACCTGCTTGAAACCTTAGAATGGGAAAACTCTTTTGAGTTCTTCTTAATAATTGCATCTAAGTCTGCAATGAGAAAAACAACTCAATATATTCCTTATTTCTCCCTCCTCATACCCACTGAATGACATCAGCAAGAAATCATTTTGGATAGGTTCTAAGTTTTAACAAACAAATAGAAGGATGATATGCACATCTGACAGGCAAATGTTTACAAAATCTGGGCTGTAGTTTTGCCCTTTATTCATGAGATCTACTGGCAGGAAAGAGGGGTGGAGCTTCTGTGATGAATTCATTGCTTCATAAAGCTTAATCCTTTACCAAACAAAAAAAAATCAAACTTGTTCAAACTGACAGCATTTACAGACAGTAACTTGAGTAGTGCTCATGTGATTAGATTTTTCGTTAACAGGATAAAGTGTTCCATAGCAACCAGAGTTTTTATTGGAGTCAAATTCTCTGATGAAATTCTGAAGAAGGCCATGGCAGGATCTTTCCTGTGAAGTTTTATTGAAAATGGATGGGTTGTTTCAGAGAAGAGATATGTTTCAAATAAAAGTTAACCCACACATGGACAGACGAACGCATGACGGACATTGGGCCATGACATACGCTCGCTTGCCTTTGGTCAGTGGAGCTAAAAAAGGATCAATTTATATTCAGTCTAAAGTTGCTGCTTTCAGGAAACTGTTACATATAAATTGGCTTTTGAAAACACTGCAGTGTTTCAACAATCCTTGCAAGAGTGTTGTTCTCACTTTGAGGCCATTAAAAGACAAGACAACCATTGGCCCTAAAGTGCTCACCTGAGCAAAGTGATCCAGTGTTTATAAAGTAGAAGAGATCCTGGTGCTGATGATGTAAAACATATACCAAATCAATTCAGGGTACATAATGGTAGTAAAGTTTTTTCTCAATATAGCACTTGCTTTGTTTCACATTACTTGAAAAGAGTGCAGCCCTTACTTTCATGAGAATTTGAAAAAACCTAAGGTCTCTAGAGTGCACACAAGGCTTTTCTATGATTTGTTCCAGTGACCTTCTTTTTTTAAACCTGTTATGACATATTTTCAAACTAGTCTGAGATATTACCAAGACAAATATTCTGACCACTTTTCATAGGCATTGGATGGAAAAAGTGGCCTGTAGATTGCACACAAGCTTTTTTCAAAGATTTGTCTGGTGATCTACTTTTTAACGTGACATGACCCATTTTTTAAAACAGTCCATAATATTATCAACACAAATATTCAGACCAACTTTCATGAGTACCGGACCGAAAATGTGTGCACACAAGGTTTTTTGTAAAATTTGTTCAAGTTACTTCGTTTTCACCTGGGTTGATCCATTTTCATACTCGATTGAGATATTATCCAGAAAATCATTCTGTCAAACTTTCATGATCATCAGATTGAAACGTGGCCTCCAGCGTGCACACAAGATGTCATAGTGACTTACTTTTTGACCCCATATGTTCCCCATTTTCCAACTTATCCGACATATCATCAAAACAAAAAATTCTGACCAACTTTCATGGTTTTTGGACTAAAAATGTGGCCCCTAGAGTGCACAGAAGGTTTTTCTGAGAGATGTCAAGTGGTCTACGTTTTGACCCGATGTGAGCCATCTTCCAATTTGTCCCAGATATCATCAAAACAAACAATCTGACCAACTTTCATGGATGTTGAACTGAAAATGTGGCCCCTAGAGTGAACGCAAGCTTTTCCAGAGATTTGTTATAGTGACCTACTTTTTGATCAGATGTGACCCAAATGTGATCCAAACTGTTAAAGATATCATTACAGATTCTGACCAACTTTCATGGGTTTTGAACTGAAAATAAGGCCGTAAGAGGATAGACAAAGTAATTGCTGACACCCACCAGTGCCCCAGATAAGAGGGAGTGATGATTTTCTAAATCCATAAGTTCTCTTCCAAACCCTATGTTGTGGGTACTCATTAGAATCGTCTCGATGAGACGATTCTAATAAATACCCATAACATATGGTTTAGTGGAAAATAATTCATATTTTTAATTTTGAAATCAAAGTCACCCCCTCTATCTGGAGCTCTGACCCACAGGACAGATGACACATGACATACTACAGAAACAGCATTATCACAAATGCTCACTTTGAGCACTTTGTGCTCAGGTGAGCTTAAAAACAATCCCTTTGTCATAGTTTTTTCATGCTTAATTTTCACAGTAAAGTTTTAAAGTGTCAAAGTAGAGATTGAATATCTGATAGTATAATACTACACATGTATAACTGTTTATAACAGAGAAAGATATTTTTTTCAGTATGCATCAATGTTAGTAATGTTAACAGTATACATATTATACATAAACATATGCATGTACATATTATACATAAACATATGCATAATACAGTTAATCATACTATTTTGTAAAAGTCATGTCCCATACAGTACCAACCCTTTCCCATAACCAATTTTAGACTCTCTGAATTTCATAATACATGTATCTGCAGACAACAAATTCAAAACTGGCACAAAATGAGCTTAAGCTCTCAGATAGGCTTGAAAACAAAGTGGGAAAAGAAGAAAATGCTGGTTACCAGGATTTTCTCATTTTCCCAATATGTTTTCTAAAGCCTTCTCCTCCGGCTTTGTTAAAACTCGGGATAGTTTGGTAAAGGGTTAATCCTTCAGTGTCATACATGCATATACTGCTTAGAAAATATTGCATTAACCCTTTACCACATGACAAAATTTTAGACTGGTCCAAATTCAAAGCATTTGCAGATGACTAATTACCTTTGACTCAGTTGATTGAATTTGTTTGTGAAAGGTTAGAAAACATTGTGGGAAAAGGAGAAAGTGCTGGTTACCAGCTTTTTCTCATAATGTTTCAAAAGTCTAATTTCTGTGGGACTGTGTAGTAAAAGGTTAACTCTTTACCAAACGACAAAATTTCAGACTGGTCCAAATTGAAAGCATTTGCAGACGACAAATAAAAGATGGCTTAAATAGTGGAATTTGTAATTGGTAGAACAGAAAACATTACGGGAAAAGGAGAAAATGCTGGTTACCAGCATTTTCTCTTTTTCCCACAATGTTTTCAAAAGGCTTCTTTCCAAGGGTCGTTAAAACTCGGGATTGTGTGGTAAAGGGTTAAACACCTTGTGTTTGATTGTTGTTACATGCTATAATCATCAGTGTTTGATACAGTCTGGTAATAACTCAAAATTCATTTAGATCCTGGAAAATTTTCTGAGGCTTTAGAATGTCTTGACTTAACCTCCAGTCCACCATTTGACAAAATTTTGGACTGGTCAAAATTGAATATGGCTTAAATTGAAAATGGCTTTCTTTTTACTACAAAATCATCCATGTTATGCATAAATTATGACATGATATTTCTAGTAATAGTGTTTCAGGCATTTATGGTTCCAGCCTACATGTCTTGATCTATTTGTTGATGCTGATTACTTTGCCTGACCTTCAGATGGTTTCAATCTACTTGCCCATTAAATAAAGGGAAACAAGAGGGCCATGATGGCCCTGTATCGCTCCACTGGCTATTAAGTAAAAACACTACAAGCCAAACATTACAATATTCAGCAAATTGATTTCAAACACGAGGACATGCAAACATTTTTCTATCTAATCCTACGAGAAAGTTGTGATCCATGGGCAAAGCCAATTTTGATCGCAAAGCTATAATTATTTGAATCCTGGTGGAGGTCCACAATATAAAGCTCCATACCAAATAATTCAGTTCTTGAATGTTATAAACAAGAAGATTTTCAAATTTTTCTCAATTTGGGCACCCTTGATAGAGACCCCCTAGATAAAGCTAAATGCAAAATTTGATAGCCACTAGCCCTTATAGCTAGATGCGAAAGATTTTCCTATATAAGCCCGCCCATGTAAAACATGTTACCCCCCGGAGCGAAGTCAAATTTGACTCTCGGCTATAATTTGGACACCCTTGGTACAGGTCCACTAGATAAAGCTACATGCCAAATTTGGTCGCCCTAGGCCCCATGGCTAGGTCAAAGAAGAATTTTAAAGTTCTCCCTATATAAGCCCATGTAAAACTTGTTATATAAGCCCATGTAAAACTTGTTACCCCCGGGCAGGGCCTAATTTGACCCCAGGGCTATAATTTGAACAATCTTGGCAGAGGTCCACTAGATAGAGCTACATGCCAAATTTGGTAGCTCTATGCCCTATGGCTAGGTAGAAGAGGAATTTTAAAGTTCTCCCTAAATAAGCCCATGTATAACTTGTAACCCCCGGGGCGGGGCCAATTTTGACCCCAGGGCTATAAATTGAAGAAACTTGGTAGAGGTCCACTAGATAAAGTTACATGCCAAATTTGGTAGCCCTTGGCCTTACGGTTTCAGACAAGAAGATTTTCAAAGATTTTCAAAATTTTTCAGTTTTGTTGCCATGGCAACCAGAGTTTTTGAAGGAATTAAATTCTTTCAAGAAATTCTGAAGAGGACCATGGCAGGATCATTTCTATGAAGTTTCATCAAAATTGGATGGGTAGTTTCAGAGAAGAAGACGTTTTAAAAAAAGTTAACGCACGGACGGACGGACGCACGACGGACAACAGGCCATGACATAAGCCCGCTGGCCTTCGGCCAGTGGAGCTAAAAAGTGAGATCAGAAAACACAGCATGTTAGAACACTTAACCTTCAGAGTGCCTTTCACACAACTTTTGTTGGTTTTGTGGAGATCAAGATTAGACAGCACAGAACATGCAGTCTGATCTTTGATCATCACTGTCTGCTACTTTGTGAAAATTTTGACCAAATGAGATTTTAAATTGCAATAATTTGGTATTATTTTGTTCAATTTTACTTTTGTAAAACAGAAACAAGAAAATGTCTATGCTATTTTGCACTCTACAGGTGAACATTTCCAATACAGTTTGACATACAGAGTGCATAAACAATATGCTATATGCTTAGTATGTATGTATTAGTAAATATTTCCTCCATAATTTGTTACTTTTTCAACAGTATTTCAGTTTAATAATGGCAGTAGCACAACTTTGCTTTCCTTGCTTTATTTGTCCATTTCAAATCACCAATGGACAATAAAAGCTAGCTAATCAAATAACCATGAGCTGTTCATACATGTAACAGTATCAATAAATTAGATTCTCTAAATATATTCACTGGCGTTTTAGAATTTCCACTTCTCCATGGGATGAGGGAAATTTGTCCACCTCCAAAGTTGCGACATTAGTAACTCTTTCAGTATTTATCAATTTGTTCCATTCTTTGTACCAAATTAAAGATTATATATTCACAGAGCACAATAAAACTAACCAATTTTTCCATTCCAATAAAGAAATGTATGAAAAATACTGACATTTGACATGGGATTGTGTTTGGCAGGTAATTACATATGGACACCTTTTATACAAGGTAATACATGTATAGGACACGGTTTGTCAAAAAAAAACAAGTGCCTGTGGATACAGGGTGTATTTTAGAGAGGCTAAATTTATTTCTTCACTCAAACCTATATTGAAGTACTTATTAGAACTGTCTCTACACAGTTCTAGTTACTAACTGCAATATAGGTTTTACTGATAAAATGGAATTTATCAATTTTTCTGGACCTCTGAAAATGTCTCAAGAAGATCAGGGCATAACTTGGGCTGTAATGGGTTAATAAATACATGTACATTTATCTATACACTAATCAATCATTAAACAGTACAATACTTATCACAGAGTTAGCCTGGTAACATTTAAACTCAAAAAGACCAAACAGGATTCTCACTACACTAACCCTTTCAACACCCTAGGTGAAAACAGGGGCTTTAGCAGATGGTATGGATCAAGATAAACACAGATTGTACAGCACGATCTTAGATCAGTACCATCTGCTTGACATTTAAGCCTGTAAAAGAAAAAGTTTTCTAAGTTCCAGTGGGTTGAATTTTCAGCTATGCAAAGACTTCGACTTTATAGATTTGGAGCAGGAAGAGTTGATTCATACCAATTGAACTATTCTTTAATTAACTAATTTCGTTCTGAAACAAATTTGCAGTTGTATAATTTTGAAATACACATGAAAACAGTCTGACAATAGGAGAAAATGTCTATAACAAGCTTTATATTTGCCATACTGTTTTCAAAGTTGGTTTGCTGCAGACAAAAAAAGTTGTACTGGTACTCAAGAGATAACATAGAAGAGTGAATTATCATGAATCAGCTTATAAAGCATAGAGTTAATAATCCATGCAGTTTACGACAATACCCAAGCTTTCAGCATGGCCCATCTCTCTTTGCATATAATACTTACTATACTGTCACAACTGGAATATTGTGTAAATAAATAATTTCATTCATAAGAAAGGGTCAAAAGCAGAGCTACAGAAATCTGAAAATCTTAGAAAAAAAAGGTAAACAACAACAGGTACACTATGATGAACATCGTTTTCGTCTGAGAGACGACACTGATGACTTTGTCCATCCGCTGGACTGACTGAGATTACAAAGTTTCTGCAGCCCTCGTCAAGAGATATACACAACAAGAGCATTGCACGTGGGTGCCAACACTCGACTGTAGTTACTTTTTCAGCGAAAACACAAGGTTGAAAATGGGACATAACTTTTAAAAAGTATTTCACTATTACATGGCCCTGTTGTATGGCTTTCCCTTTCTAACAGGTAACAACTGGCCCAATAATAATGACAAACATATGAGAAATTCTCAGTGTTTTCCCTAGACAATTATGACGACCACACAGACACTGATAGGGCTATGATGATTTAACAGGTTTTCCTCCAAATAGCTTGGCTAAAAATTATTTTCCATTGCCCAAAACCTGTTTTAAATGTATTTCTTTCTAATAGAGATAAAATTAATCCTTTACCAAACTATCCCAAGTTTTAACGACCCTGAGAAAGAAAACATTTGAAAATATTGTAGGAAAAGAAGAAAATGCTGGTGACCAGCATTTTCTCCTTTTTCCACAATGTTTTCTACACTTCTACAAACAAAATTCAATTTTTGAGTAACTTTTATTTTGTAGTCTGCAATTAGGATATATCTTAACTTTTGTTTTCTGGTAAAGATTTAATAAAGGTATGTTTGTATTGCAGGCCTGGTTTCCATGGCCTAGCCTTTATCCTTACGGTTCATTCACAATATCATAATTTTATTCATAATGTCTTGAAGTTAGGCACTCATCCCTTGAATTGAACTCTTTACCACACAATACTGACTTTTAATGACCTTGTGGAAGAAGGATTTTGAAAACATTGTTGGAAAAGGAGAAAATGCTGGTTACCATCATTTTCTCCTTTTCCCACAGTGTTTTCTACTCTATCAGAACAAATCGCATCACATGATCCACATTTAATTTCTCGTTTGCAAATGCTTTCCATTTGGGCAAGTAGAAAACTTCGTAGTCTGGTGAAGAGTTGAACATATCATTACTATGAAACTCACTTATGAAATATAATGATATTACACACAGGCTTATAATTTTGATACCTTTCTGTATTTTTCATATTAGAATAATACCTTTAGGGTCACCAGAACCATTTATCCTTTATCAAACAAAACTATTTCTTATTCTTTGACCTTGGGGTGGTAGTCTTTCAAAATATTGTAGGAAAAGAGGAAAATAATGGTAACTAGCAGTTTTTCCTTTTCCAACATGCTTTCTCCGTTGTGAAGACAACTTCTATCATTTTAGCCACCGATAACTTGTGTTACTTGAACTTACTTCTCCAGCATATACTTTCAATATAAATCTAAACTGTAGTTGTCTGGAAAAGATTTAACTCTTTACCAAACAATACAATTTTAGACTTGTCTGTACTGAAAGCTTAACTCTTTACCACACAATTCCGACTTTCAACAACCCTGGGGCTGAAAGCTTTTGAAAACATTGTCGGAAAAGGAGAAAATGCTGGTAACCAGCATTTTCTCCTTTTCCCACAATGTTTTCTACCCTGTCACAGACAAATTTCATCATTACAGTCACATTTAATTTATCGTCTGCAAAAGCTTTCAATTTGGACAAGTCCAAAATTTTGTTGTTTGGTAAAGAGTTAACAGACAACAAATTAAAGGTGGCTTAAAGGATGGCATTTTGTCTGTAAATGGAAAGAAATCATTTTGGTGAAAGGAACAAATATTTTCACCTTTTCCCATGATGTTTCCAAAAGCCTTCCTTGTCAGGATCATTAAAATATTGTTTGGTAAAGGGTAAAGTTAGCGATATATATTATTTGTACATGAACAGTACAAATCTAGCTTATTATGGCATGCAATATATCAAACATTACTAGTATTGTTTTGTTGTAATCATTTGCTGAAATGACTGTGTCTAGATAAAAACAGTATGTCAGCAGCTCCGATTGCTTATTCAGCCAGTACATAATACTACTGCTTCATTATTTTCTGACAAAAGGATTATCATTTACACATTTCTTCCAAAGACTGAATGAACTTGGAAACATGGACAATTACATGTAAACAGCAATGAGCATGCCAAATTACTCTCTTTGCCACAGTAGCATCTAATGTACTTCTGTGTACAGTCCAGCAATGTGGCATTGATAGAACTTACAGTTATTCAAATCTTTCATTCAACAAAAAATAAAACTTGACACAACTTAAAAATGTTTACTCTCTTTTCAACATTTCGGCTTTTGCCTTTATCAATAAATAACAGAGTAAACATTTTTAAATTGTGGATCATTAATTCCCTTGGGAATATTAAGTAGATTTAACTTAAAACTTGACCGATTTTGAAAATTCAAAACAAAGTCATCTGAATTTCACAATTATCAAGTACATGTCCAGTTTTCGGTTTTTCACTTAATTCTGTGATTTTTTTTTGCACAAGATATGGAAGGCTAAGTTGACTTACTTGCTACTGATTCTTCATTACCATCTGTTAGAACTACCGATTTCACATCAGTCCAAATGCCAATCTAGAAAATAAAACATACAGATTCTCATTCTTAATTTAAAAGTTAGTTTTCAGCTTATGAAATTACTATTAACACAGAAAACTATTAAAATAACAATTTTTTGTATTCCAGTTCAGAACTATGAGAAAAATATCGATGAACAACTGGGGTGGTGTTTGGTAAAAATCAAGTGCATGTGACCTGGTTACAGTTATGACAAGCTCCAAAGCCTCTAGTCTCTTTCAATGTTGGAGTATAGGATAGAAAATGAGTGCCGTGGTATATGGGAAATATACACGAGCCTTAGCGAGTGTATATTTCCCATATATCACGGCATGAGATTTTGTATCTGACTTAGACCACGTGACTACTTATTCGTGCATTTCATGTCAAATGTACATGGGTGTATGAGATAAAAAGCTTGTTACAAAATGGAGTCACTGTGATCATTAAAATGAGAGTTACTGCACCAGATTCAAAACAGGCAAATAAAAGGTATAATTTCTGCACCTGATTCAAAAGAGGCATATAAAAGGTAGAATTTCTATCAAAATTCGGAATTATTGATTAGGATATTTGATCAAGGTAAACCTCATTGTTGAGTGTTCAAGATCGAACTAGTATTTGTCTGCCATAATTTGAAAACGTTATGTTTCGACTGAACTGTCTATTTTGGTATAAAAAACATAGCATGTTTTTGAGAAATACTGTTTGTTCTTTTTTATCAATTATGTTCAATACGGGAATTTCTGCCTGGCCTGGTAGGTCAGTGGCTAGCGTATCTAACTTGTGAGCTGGTAGTTGCAGTTTCGATACCCGGTTGTGTCAAGCTCTCTTTCCCTCGATTTTTCCCCTCTCACCTCTGATGCTTGTGAGAAAAGTAGTCAGTGACTTGGAAAGAAAGTTTTCTTAGTACTGGTGTGAGAAAGCCAGAGAGCATATACATAGGTCCACTGACCGCCGTGATATGACCTTATAACTATTAAAACAGCGTTAAACTCTTGTACAAACAAACGCAAGAGCGCAGTGGAATTTATTTCTTACTTAAAATGAATGAATACTTTTTTTTCTTTAAATTATAGAGAAAAGTCACTTAGTTGCATTGTTGTAGTATGAGAAAGGCAGGAAACATATGCACAGATTCACTGACCGCCATGATATCATCTGATGCGAACATTAGTTTTTTCCTTACCGAAGTTTTATTTTTTCTTCTGTCAAAAACACACTCCACTAAAGAGGTTACTTGTAAATTGATAAGTAAGAGCAATACTATTGTAAGTGCTTGTATATTGTATACGCACTTAGAATAGTACTGCACTCACGTATCGAAATGCTGTATCCTATTCCGTGAATCATATTTACCAAAACGTGTTTTACCGCGAAAGGTACATTTTGCTCTGACGCGATACTGAAAACATAGCCTTGTCGGATTTCACGTGCAAGATATATTAGAATTGTATATCTAGATATTTAACTGTGGGAGTTGTATCTTCAATATATACTTGTGAAATACTGATCGCTGATTGGTCACTTCGCAACATGCGTGGTCTAATACATGATATACCCAGGTCTCAAAAACTATTACAGACAAAAAACTAAACTGGCTGCACTAAATACAATACATTTAAGGCAAACTCACAGCCACACCAGTGAGACATGTCATCCCTCCCCCTAGTTCTATTACATCCTTCTGGCTGAAAAGAGGAAATGTACTTGTTTGTTTTCCATTGTTAAATCAGTTACATGTATATAAACACTTAGTATGTTTTATTTGTGTAAGCTGGAATTATGGCTCAGCCAAAGCTATTTCTGCTGATTGATGTAAACCATTGCTACAGTTTTCAATGTTTTCCTTATTGCTTAACATACTTTGGAGCCTTTAGACTTTGTCTATAAAGCCATGGTCACATTTACGGTCATGCATGTAGTTGTCCGTAGTTCATTTCAAATGTAGTCTACCGTAGTTTTAATACGGTCAACTAGGTTGAACTATGTTCAAAGAAGGTTCAAAATTGGCAATAAGAGGAAATATAGAAAGTTTAAGTAGGTTGAACTACATGTAAGTATGGTTAACTACATTCAACTGCGTGCAAAGTGGTAAGGGTTAACCAGGGTATTACTATGTTTAACTACGATTAACTATGTTGAACTAGGTATAAACTACATGAAAAGTATGCACAACTATGGTGAATTAAGGTCAAATGCGTTAGGCTACAGTAAAATGTTGTGGTTGTGCCTGCTCAGTATGGGTAAGCTGCAGTCATTGCACTTTAACGATGTCACATCTTCCGTAGTTGAACATAGTGGGGAATTACTGTAGTTGGCCGTAGCTGACCGTATCAAACACACTACGATTAAGTAGGGTCAATTACAGTTAACTACGGTTATCTACGTGTAACTACGTCCAACTACGTTTAATACGTTCAACTACGGCCAACTACAGCCGTTCCCTACTACGGTCAACTACAAAAGGTGTGACCATGGCTTTAAGGAGAGCAGTCAGTGGCTTGGAAAGATTTTTGCACATAAAACTGGTTCACCCTTTACCACATAATCCCGAATTTTAACAACCCTGATGGTGAACCTTTTGAAAAAAATTGTGGGAAAAGGAGAAAATGCTGATAACCAGCATTTTCTCCTATTACCAGAAGTCACATCTTTTGACTTGCCTATGATTTTTTTGTGTCTGAAAATACTTTAATATGGACAAGTCTAATTTCTTTTTAAGTGGTAAAGAGTTAACTCTTTACCACACAACAAAATTTTAGACAGATCCAAATTGGAAGCATTTCCAAAGGACAGAGTAAATGTGGCAAAAGTAATGGGATTTGTCTGTAAATGTTAAAAAAAACTTTGTGGGAAAAGAACAAAATGCTGGTACCAGCATTTTCTCCTTTTCCCACAATGTTTTCAAGAGCTTTCTTTCTCAGGGTCGTTAAAACTCGGGATTGTGTAGTAAAGGGTTAAGTTATCAAGGTTTTTCATCCATACTGTAAACTCGAAGCACCAACATTCAAATAAACCTGATTCTACTCTTGTTTGTGTAACTCCTTATTTTTTTTAATTCATAGCAGATGTTTGTAAAAGCATCCTTTGATGAAACAGAAGAAATTATGGTATGAATATAAATCTGAGGTCACTGTAAAGAATTTCACTTTTTATCACAGTGTTTTTGAAGGTCATCTGCTGCAAACCATGAAATTTACGTACAGGTAGTATATGTGTAGGTGAAATAATTTGAAAAAATAACCTTTAGCACAAGGAGAAATTGCATGTAACAAGCAATTTGTCAATTTGCCACAACAATAAAATTTGTCTGCTGAAAATGAAAAATACTGTTTACAGGAGGTAGTATGTTGACACTTACCTGAACATTTCAGAATTCTGTAGACAGTAATGTGTCAGAACCTCTTCAGATGGCCACACACCTGAAATTGATCAGACAGATAGATAAGACATGATGGATTATTTGTTTACTTTGTATGGTGTTAACCCTTATCCTGCTAAATAAATTAAATGAAACTTTCAAGCCAAGAGTGAAAAACCCCAACAATGTTATTTCAAACTTTTTTTTTGGAGAAAAATATTTCCATATTGGACAGTGTAAATCCAAGATCAGGCTGCACGTTCTGTGCAGTCTGAACTTGATCTACACTGTCTTCAAAAGGTCAGTGAGTCGCGCGTAGCAGCTTTAGGGTTAAACATGATTTCAAAATTATATCGCTAATAATTATTGTAACGGCATGTGCAGGTATCCATGATTATCTGGAGTTTCTAATACCAATACTTGCACAATATTCTTCTGAAGCTACTAGCTGCTTTATTGCATAACTGTTGTAGGAACAATGTTCAGTGGTGCAAGGAATTAATGAATCAATCCACAGAGACCCCCTACTTTAAAGTCATCTATGTTTCCGACAGAACAACCCGGCTCAGGATGAATCTTGGAACTTATGTTACCAAACATGTTGTTTTTACAAGACATGCAAGCAAAGATTGAATTCTTTTAAGTTGTTCTACATGTATATGAGCCCTTCTCTGTGAAAAAGGGGCTAAATGCATCTGCAAAAAGTACTGACCCAAGTCAGCCTGCACATTTGCACAGGCTGATCTAGGTCGAAACTGTTTGCTTTCTGTAAATTTTCTGCATTTCAAAGGACCAGTGTTCCTCATGATCCAGTCAGTTGTTAGACATAATGGATTTTTTGGATCCATAATCATGTGATGACTTGCTTGGTATGATGCATCACGGAGATGAATTATGCCCTCTTTTGCCATTCCTTTTTTTTTCTGACCTTTACCTTTCTCTGATATTTGTATTTTTGATGTTTTAACTCTTTTCCACAAAACAAATTTTGGACTTTTCTAAATCCAACGTATGTGAAGAAGACAGGCATATGAAATGTTGCTGACGAGGTTAGATTTGTCCTAGAAAGGCTAGAAAACATTGTGGGAAAGGAGAAATGCTGGTTACCATCATTTTCTCCCTTCCCCATGTTTTCAAAAGCCTTCTTCCTTAATTCCATTGAAACTCAGGATTATGAGGTAAAGCAGAATTCAAAGCCCTTATTGCCAGGGTACCCAAAAAAATATATACATTGTAATATGTTAGGATAAGATTCTCATACAGTACCAATTTTTTTTCCTCATGCAAGGGAGATAACTCTGAAACATCAGGTCTAGGTTCCTCGACCCCAACGCCCCCCTCCAAAAAAAAGTGGCAAAACTGTTCATCATGATAAGTCAGTAGCGCAAAATTCAAACTCAGCCTCTTTTGACGGCTGAAAATACTGTCTGCTGAAACTCAGATCTCAGAACTCAGACTTCTGTGTAGTCCAGGTCTGATTCACTAACCATTCTTGAGAACATTCTTTGTCTTATTCTCCAAGATTTTCAAAATTTGGAAGTAACACAACTCCTGCCTGGCTAAACCATTTGGTTTAGCCAATAAGAAGTTGTATTACTTTCAAATTTAGAAAATTCTTCATCTATGCTGTTCACAAATGCACATGTTTTGGCCTGTGGTACTGTAATGGTTACTGAATAGTTAAACACATCAAAATTTTCTAATTGATCAACAGAAAATAGTATAAATTATGAAGTTTATCAACACAGAAACATAGTTTTGGGTTGCAAAAAACATTGCAGTAAAATGAGTGTTACATACAGACATTTCCTGTGTTGTTAAATCCTAACAGAGTCTCAGGTTTGATAATTCCAGGTAGATGTCTGAAAATAAATGTGTATAAAAGTTTACAGTGCTACCAGCTTCACTGACCCTTTACCACACAATCTCAAGTTTTAGACAGCTTATGAAAACATTGTAAGAAAAGGAGAAAATGCTGGTAACCAGCATTTTAACCTTTTCAAAGACAAAAATCCTGTCATTTTTGCCAGACAAATTTGTATTCTGCAAGTGCTTTCAATTTGGGTGAATCTAAAGTTTTGACATTACTTTAAGGAAACTCTTTACTAGATGAAAAAATTTCAGACCCTTCCACTTTGAAAGCATTTGGAGAGGACAAATTTAATGCTGATAAAATAATGGGTCTTGTTTTTGAAGTAACAAAGACCATGAAAAAAAGAAGAAAAGGCTCGTTACTAGTATTTTCTCCTTTTTTCCGTTTTCAAAGGCCGTTTTCATCAGGGTCATTAAAACATGGAATTGTTTGTGAAAGGATTAAAGTACTCAGTGGACCTATTGTGACATTTGCAAACAGTATTGATCAAGATCAGAATTTGCAATCTGATTTTTGAGACCAGCACTGTTTGACATTTTCTTTGATATTTTGGCCAAAATAGCTCTGAACTTTGGTCTGATTTTTTATCTACACCCAAATGATAGGTCTGTAAACCAACTTGAAATAACTATATCATGTCATTTTACCAGAATGAAAATTTCATTTTCTGGTAATCTTAGACAAAAGACTGCCAAAGTACCGGTAAATGAAAATGCTGTACCTCTAAACTTTTGTCTCCCACAAAATCATTAGACAAACCTTCTGTTGTTGGAACACATACGTATATGTACCACAACATAGGTGTAAAACATAAATTTTATAGCCTTCTTTACCAACTGACAAAGTTTTGGACACTGACTGGACCCCAAGGTATAGGCTGGAGTAAAGTCATGCAAAATGCTTATCAAAATAAAAAAGTTATGCAGTTTCATAAAATTTGTTTTTAGACTCGATGGTTGTTTACCTAAACTGTTTATGCAAATTTTGTGCATACGCAGTTTATATAAAGGCAGCCTAGGTTAGTTAGACTACTAGACAGACAATGCAGTGGTATTTGTAATGAAAGTTACACTTTGCTTATGTCTTTACCAAACAACAGTCTTTTTGACATTCCCAAATAGAAAACATCTGCAGACCAGTCAATGTGGCTCCTGCAAAGGAACTTGTCATCAAATGGTGAGAAAACATTGCAGAAGGAGAAAATGTATTTTCCAGTTACCAGCATTTCCTTCTCTTCCAAATATTTTCAAAAGTTTTCTTCTTTAGGGTAGGGATTGTTAAGCAAAGGGTTAAACCTTTACAAAAAATCTAGTGTTGATGTCATCAGAAAAAAAATCCTGGTATCCTACGTGTATTCCTTCTCCTAAATATTATCTTTTTCCCTTTCAAGAAAAATTTCATTATTTGAGAAATGTTCAACTTGTAATCTACAAATGCTATTATCAGTATTAACAAGTCTAAAACTATGTTGTCTAGTAACCTTTTCACCAAAACAATAGAATTTTAGACTTGATCATGATGAAAGCATTTGCAGACAACAAGTTCATTATAGCTGGTTTCTGTCTTTGAAAGGGTAGAAAACATTGTTACATTAGTTTCAAGCATTTTCTCCTTTTCCAACAATGTTTTCTGAAACCCTTTTCCTCAAAGGTGTTAAATACTTGATTGTTTGGTGCAAAGGGGTAAACTTCTTCATCTGGTTGAGACTGAATAAAACTAGAGCTGTCACTGAATGTGACTTAATACCCCCGCCAGCGCTTTGACAGAAAAAAGTGTGAAGTTCAAGGGGAGATAATTCCTCAACCAGGAGGAGTTGACACTTGAAAATTGCGTCTTGCAAACCTTCAATATATGATCAATATATGTGCAAAATTTCAATACAATTGAAGGAAAACTGTAGGAGGAGTTCGCGACACAAAATTACAAGTATTTTGTACACAGACGGACACATGGACGGACGGACACATGGACGGACAAACAGGCTGATTCCAGTATACCCCTGAAAACATTCGTTTTGCGGGGGTATAAAAAAGGCTTCATCAGTGCATATTACAATCATTGCTATACCTTATTGTCATTTTGAATTTTTCTAAATCATCAGCTGTATATAAATACCAGTCTCCCTCATGTCTGTTTTCACCTTTTTCATGTGGCAATAGCTTTGCATGTAACAAACCAAAACTACTGAATCTTCTCACAGATGCTGAGCTGTTTGAAGTCAAGGTTGAGGATCTGCCTGAGATGATGGCCTAGAATGGAATATAATGTATATATTTCGTGCACATCAAAATGAGTTAGTACAAGGATAACATACCCAGACCCATCAGTTTTCCAAATCCAAACTAAAGAGACATTTCTGTAACATTTTCTTTTTTTACATCCATGCAGAAGCCACAGTTACAGAAACAGTGATGTGGGCCCATCTATTTTACCAGGGATCTTATATACAGGGATAGGAAACGCGGTATAACTTCCGGTTATTCACTGTCTTCTTTCGAATTGACCGCAAAGGAAAAAACGGCGGCCATCTTAAATTTCGGCATACGACGGTCACTGTTTTAATCAACGTTTAGCTTGGTTATCCCATACGTCCTTCTCAACAGGTAAGTTTCCGAATATTTACATGCTTAGAATATATGTAACATCAATTTTTTCGGAGATTTTGTTTTATATGCTTATTTTGGTGTTAAGAAAATCATGACCTAATCATGTTTGCCCCGTAGGGGATGTTCGGCAGGAGGATTTAGTGACGTGCAAAAGTACTTTTTAAGTACATAAAGTAGCGTCCAAATGGCAACATGTTGGTAAAAATCACGAGATAGAGTACATCTTCTTGTATTAAAGCCAATTTTGTGCTGATTTTCGATTCCTAAGTTAGATAATTATGGACTCAAAACTGGGCTATTTTCGGTATTTTATCACAAAATGGCGGACCAATGGCGGGACCCTAGTGATAGTTGTAGCATTCTCAATTTATTTTTAGAAATAAATTTGTTCAGATTTTGACATATTTATAAGCAGTAAGTATTTCTTTTTGTTTTTAAATCAAATCTAGTGATTTTCGATGCCAAGGTTGGATAACTGTGGGCTCAAAAACTTGGCTATTTTCGGTCTTAATTGCAAGATGGCAGCCTAAAAAGGGGTTATTTCAGTAAAGGTGGAAGCGCAGTACCGCACATTAGTCATAAATGATTGGATCTCTAATAGTTGGCCATATCCTGAACAAATTCCATTACAGTCTAACCATGTGAAAATAAAACCACATTTTGCAACGTAACTGAAGAATTAAAATGTTACGTTTTGTAAAAAGGAGAAATTTGAAATTCAGTTGGTTCTATATTTTTTTTCCAGATATGTATTGTGAGAGCACAAACACTTCAAAACATGGTTTCAAGAGCTGTCAACATACTGTTGTGATGCATCCTGTGAACAGAAGAATGACATTGAAGATGGTTTTGTAATTCTGCATAAAGTGTGCTAGTAAAAAACTGAAGCTGGGCTTGAAAACTTAGAATATTAAAGACCAAATCAGCTGTGAACTGTACAAACCTGCAAGAAAAATGCTAAAGTGAAATTAATGTATTTGAATATGAAAGCTGTGAGATTCTTCTACCACCAAAGTATACTTAGTATGTATAGCTCAATAAGCCACTAGAAGTATGGAGTTATTTAATTATCTGTGACAAATGCTAGTATTCCTGAATCCTAAGTTTTCACTAACCTGGGGAATATCCATACTTCCGAAAACATTGTGAACAAAGAAGAAACTACCGATAAGTACATGTCACATTTTCTCATTTCCCCGGGAAAAACAAGTCTCCTCATTTCAGTTGTATTTCATTTGTCGTCTGCAAATGCTTTCAAATTAAACATGTCCAAAATTTTGTAATCTGGCAAAAAGTTAACGATGGAACCTTGCTCAATTTGCAATGTTTCACAACATTTTAGTTGTATCATAGCAGCCATTATACTTATCTATTTGTTTTTTGAATTTGCACAACTGTCTGCACAAGCTGCATGTTGCTTTTCCTCATGAACATATTTTTTGAGGGAGAGAAGTATGTATCTGTGTTGTGCAAAATTCTCTGAGAATCATGATGTTGGTTTCCCACTACTCACACTATTGTCATAAAACACTAAAAGTACATGTATTAAATTTGACATACTTTTGGTTTCTTCAAACCACACAGTACATTCAGTATCTACAGTCTTATAAGCCACTTGTGGTAAGGAGTTATCTAATAATCTGTGACAGATGCCAGTATTCCTGAATCCTAAGTTTTCACTACCATGGGAAATATTTACACATCTGAAAACATTGTGGGAAAAGAAGAAAATGTTGGCAAGCATGTTCTCATTTTCTCAGCAAAGACACAAGTGACACATTTCATTTCTTGTCTGCAAATAATTCCAAATCAGACAAGTCTCAAATTTTGTTGTCTGGCAAAGTGTTCCTGAAGGTTGGTTGCTTTCAACATTTTGCAATTGTATCACAGCAAACAATGCAGCTATCCATATTCCATGTATTACTAGAGTTGGGAATGTTTCTACTTGAAAATCTCTGTTGAGGGAGAGAAGTATATTTTGGGCATTTGTATGACATACACAAGGATTATAATGATAGTTTAATATACCAATAATATCTCATATACACAATACTTTTACCATCATCATTAACTGCAACTTGCCACAGTGAAAATGTTTTAGGAGATAAAAGTCTACATTCAATGAAAAAAGCATTTGCCGAAGCAACCAACCATTTGCATGTTACATTTTATCGCAAAAAGATTGGTCCTTGTGTCATACTGTTTTCCAAAGATTTCTACAGTGGATTTATGTAAAATCAAATTTATTAGGCATGAAGTTAAAACTTGCTAAAGGAACACATTTTTCAGCACCATTTAATTTTGTAACACACATGTAGCTCAATATTCATGGTTGCCTTGATGTTTTTAGTGAGAAATTTTAAAATATCAATTTCAACATAAACTTTCTGTGTACAGTGTGAATTTTTTTGAAAATTTAAAAAATGAAAAACGTTTGAAGGAAAGGCAAAAACATAATATTTTTAATAGCACAGAAATCATTTTGAAAAGAACTGATCACTGGCTGCAACTGGTCTTTTACAAATGTTTTCCAATGCTGTCCACTGTATGAGGAGCGAAAAGTCAAATTTGTACAAAGTCCTACACAACTTATACTGTTTTCAAATTGGTCCAAAATCAAAGCTTTCAAAGTTATTAGATAACCTTAAGTTCTCTGACACAGAATAAAAAACCATTATTAAAGAAGGAAAAATTGCTTGTCAAAAGCAACTTTTACTTTGCCACACTGTTAACTCTTTTGAAACAACACAGAAGTAGACTTGTACAAAGTGAGAGCATTTACAGACAACAATTGAAATGCAACTCAAATTATGGAATTTGTCAATGATATAATTGAAAGCATTTGGGGAAAAGGAGAGAATGTTGGTAACCAGCATTTTCTCCTTTTCCTGCAATGTTTCCAAAAGGCTTCTTTCTCTTGGTCATCGGAACTCGGGGTTGTGTGGCAAAGGGATAATTGCAGATTTGTCTTTTTTTTTTCTAATAATTATGCTACTGACTATTTTTTACCAAAGAACAATTTTTTGGGGGCCTTTGGAATCTCCAATTGAAAGTATTTGCAAACGACAACTGAAAGTAGATTCAAACGATTGGATTTTTTTGCATGGTATTGAACATTGCGGATAAAAATGCTGAAAACAGGTACATGTGCTAGGCTAGCATTTTGTTCTTTTCCCACAATATTTTCAAAAAGCTTTAAATATTCCGAAGTCATCAAACACACAAGGTTGTAAGGTACACAGGTTAATTCGAAATGATGCAATTGTGAAGGCCACTGGTGTATGTAATTGATTCCAATGTATAAAAGTAGGAACAGAGTTGCAGACAGGTCCTCACACTTCACCAGCCTACTTTTTCAGAAAGTTCACTAATTCTTTCCATTTTGCAGGAAATTCTCCTTTTTTTCTGTCAAAGACAGTGATTTAAGAGTAGCTGCAAGCTGAACTGAAAATGTACTGGAAGGTCCATTTAATGGGCAGTGAAGGCAATTTTCTGGTTCTATATGCCCTATGTGTAGTTTGCTATTGAAAAATGGGTATATAACTATTAACAGATCTGTGTTTACCGGCCTAATACATTGTACTACATACAAGTGAAACGTTTGTCATTCCTGATAACATGAGAAGCTTTTGACCTGACCAAACTGAAACATTTGGAGAAGAAAATCAGAAAATAAATATCTAATTTCAATGATGCGTATTGTCTATAAACAGAAGAGGACACTACTGACAGTAGATGTGTCATGACAGATACACAACTTGATATATCCCACTTGTTATCATGTCAAATACAGGGAGTGGACAAAAGCAGCCCACTTTCGAAACGTTACACGGACTTAATCCTTCAACAGGCGATGTGTGCTTTTCCCGAATTGTTTGCAATAGATATCCACTGCAGAAATATTAAAATATTTTAAGTTACTACGAAAAAGAGGGCTGTTTCGGTAATGGGTCGTTTTGGCACCGGGCCGTTTTGATCTCCATTCACAATTTACACTTAGTGTGAAATCAAGACTGACAACATGACCTGTATATCTGAAACGCCCAATTAGTCGACACTTTAAATTTTCCAGATAAAAAAAAAATAACACTTTAACTGAAAAAAACAATAATAGAAAAACATTGACATAAACATTGAAACGCATTTCATACTAAACGCTTCTTTGGCGGATATAAAAATTGTCGGAATCGGCAAGGAATTGTATTATCTGAAAGGAAGATAATAACTCGCAAGGAACGACAACGGATTATTGGACGCCATACAGGTAAGTCAGTGAAAAATCGATAATTGGTCTTAACTCCAGTTGCGTTGCCTATCCCTGTGTATATACAATCCCTGATTTTACTAACAGTTCTTAAGTAGTTGCTGTTATTGATTGGTTGTCCTAGGAATGTTTTAATAGCAAACTAATTGGTGTGTCATTTCATTGTTCCTGGTCAACGAAGCACAAATGAACAAAAGTATATTCCATTTGCATTTTCTGTCTGCAATTATCGTAGACCATCCTTCGCATCTGCCCTTCAGTCATGCCCTCAAGCATGTCAGCCAAACCGGTGAATGGCATGAGAAGATGACATCACAAAGTAGGTCGCCTGCTTTTGATTAATTTGCAGAAGCTGAATACCGACATTTTCATAAAAATACATTATTAAAGAGTAAATTATGTAGGGTTAATCCGAGAGATATGGCTCCCAAAAATGACTGTTTACTTATTCCCATCTATCAAAAGCCTTGTCAATAAAAAAAAAAACCACGTAAACATTTAAAGTTTGTATTTTCTGATAATCCCACTTACTTTTTTGACAGAAAGGCCAAAATAATCTTAGGGGCAAAATAATGCTAATAAAGTCAACCTGTTTCAAAATTCGCCATCTTTGCAAAGATATCTCTCTCGATCGATCTGGATCTAACTTCAGTCGTTTAGGCTTTGGCTCATCATATTTGTCCTCAACTTCTGTCAAGGGCATATTGCATAGTGACGTAGCTTCTTAGAAATACTTTTGATGATTTATGACGAGGTAAGGTGCAACTACTGTAAAATTCGCACTCTCTCGGTTTAGGGATCAACTATTTTATGAAACATGAACAAAAATAGCATTGAGATCGGTGAAATAATTCCATCATTTTTTACTTTTACATTGCTTTTCTAAAACTTATTTTACTTTTTTATTTTTTCATAAAACATAATACTTTTTTTTAAAATATAGGAAAACGAGAATGGTTGTAATAAATGCAACATTGGTCCCGTGATTATACAAAATGGTGGACAACAACAAAAACAAATGGTAGATATCAGGAATCTGTAGTCAAATACTTCGTTCAAAGGCATCTTGGATGATAAAAAAATGGTAAAAGTCGCTGTCATAGGGTCTGGGCAACTTGGGATAAAGATTGCAGGTTCGTAGTATATTAGGCCCTATATTTACCGAGAGTTCTCGGTATGTTAGCATTATCATGTTAGTGAATTTGAACCTAATTTCCACAGTAAGTTTTCGTTCCTTTCTTCAGTCTCATTCAAGAAACGGAGCATTTGTGTGCATGGGAAGACTGATACTCTTTCATATATGTCATAGTCGATTAACAAATCTCCTGACAAGTTTTTATGTAATTTTTTTTTTTACAGTTCTAATGAAAAGTTTTGAGGTTTGTGTTGACGTAAATTGCTAAAAGCATTTACAGATACCAAATTAAACATTGCTTAAATGACGTAATTTGTCTTTGGGAAGATAGAAAACATAATTGAAAAGAGGAAATTACTGAATACCAGAAATATTTCCTACTATTTCCTCTTTTCCTACAATTAGTTTGAAGTCGTGATTCTGTAGGGTTGTTAAAACATTGGACTGTTTGGTGAAGGCTCAGACTTCAAAGAATATCCACAATTAATTGTGTTGTAGGTGAGTTAGCATATCATGGACACAGAGTAAAGATCTACACTAACAGTTTACAGTCATTAGACAGTGTCTATGAACGTATGGAAGAAGATAAAAAACAACTGAAGGCTGATGGCATCCTGCTACATAAAACTTTTGTGGTATGTTCCTCTTTAGTTACATGGTCTTTTTATGCTTTACAGTGTCAGCTTTTTTCTGATCATTTTATGTGAAAAAAGAGACACATATCTGTGTTATTACTGAAAATATTTACTTCAGACTTGAGCTATTTGTTACCTATTAAAAAGTGGAAACCATCAAGGGCAGGTAACTTGTAAATATATTTTACACAGTAATGTCCTTTTTCAACTTGAAATTTTCACTTAGATAGCAAAGTTCTGCAGCCGAGCATTGGCAACCCCACATGGTGATCTTGTTTGAAAATCAAAGGGCAATCCTGTCATTTCAATACATTGGTTTAGTCAATCAAATATAAATACACATCTAATTTAGATCTTTCAAACTTTCAGGGTCAAGTTTTATGTTTTAGTAGACTTGAAGAAGCTGTCAGTGATGCAGATTTTATCATAGAATGTATAAACGAAGACTTAGAGATGAAGAAAGATATATTTGAAAGTAAGTTTTACCCTTTACTAAACAATCCCGCGTTTTAACGAGCCTTGAAGGAGAAGGCTTTTGAAACCACTGTGCACTATTCTCCAAAAATGCCTAGGACTGAGGGAGTTCCTGGAATTATGCCTGTTTTACCCTTTTTGACTGATATATGGTAAATGTATCGCAGATGGCAGGTCAAATGCATCGAATGATTCTGCATCTTTACCTAATTTCTTATTACACAAAATTAAAATTCTCTATACCAAAATTTACAGCTACATGATGGGTGACTTAACAACTTTTTAAAAGTATACTTAATCTAAAATAGGCGCTTGCATTATATTTTCTATTTGTCTATGTTTTTACCCATTACCACACAATCACAAGTTTCAGTGACTCTGAAAAAGAAGGCTATTCAAAACATTGTGGGAAAAGTATAAAATGCTGGTAACCAGCATTCCCTCCCTTTTGAATAGGGTTTTTTACCATAACACGGACAGAAATAATTTTTTGAGCTACATTTGTCATCTACAAATATTTTCAATTTGGACAGGTATAAAATTTTTTGGTGTTGTAAAGACACAAGTAACTTATTGTTGGCTAAAATTCTGTTTTTGTTTAATTACAGGAATTTCTCATATATGCAAACCAACTGCCATCATATCAACAAATACATTGAGGTTAGATGTTACAGATATTGTAGAGCGTACTTCAGGGAAAGAGGTATGTCTTACCAGAGATCTACCAATTTGTACACTTGTATATGTACATGTATGTAGGTAGGGGATACTTTAATTCTAAAATCATTTCTTCTGGGGAAAAAAAAGGGGCAGTGATAACCATCATGATTTAATGTTTATTTTTTTACCAAACTGCAAAATTCTAGACATGTCCAAATACAAAGCATATGCAGTCGACAAATAAAATGTTGCTCGAATGGTGGTATTTGACTCTGGGAACAAGATCATGCCTTTATTGATTTTTCTCCAAATGACAAAAATTTAGATGTGTCCAAATTGAAAGACGACAAATTGAATTTTGCTCAAGATTTGAAGAAATACATGGGAGAAGGAGAGAATGCTGTGTACCAACATTTTCTCCTTTCCCTATAATGTTTTCAAAACTGATCTTTCTTGGGGTAATTTAAATGTGGGATTGTTTGGTAAAGGGTTAAGGAACAGGGTTAAATGTTCAATTCTTTATTTATTTGTTTATCTTTATTGTTATTATTATTATTATTTTGCAGAGAACTCTAGGACTGAGATTTCTGTTTCCAGTGTACTACATAGCAGAGGTAGAAATAACACCTACAAAATATACCTCAGGGCAGACCATTGAGAAAGGTAGGCAGTCATTGTTGAAATTTAAAGATTTGTAGTTTTCCACATTGTCTTAGGGAAAGTTAGAAATAGATTTCTACATGTCTGTTCCTTCATCCAATAAATTCCAAGTTTATGTTTTTTCAAGATATTGTTTGTTTGGTTGTATTGGAGTTGAACGGTGTTCTAACCGGTAGGGTTGTATTACTGCAGTCAGTGCACCTCTACATGCATTTTCTGGCTTATCTTTCAAGATATACTGTAAAGTTTTTAGGTTTCTTTTTTGTCTTTGTTTCATTTCATACATCCTTGCCATTCTTTTGTACAGAATAAAAATACACAGGTGGAAAGGAGATTTTAAATGTGGCTTTTGAAGTATACATGCATTTGTGTCTTTTTAATTTATGTATGTATTTCTTTTACCACTTTTTGTCCGAAAAGCAAACGTGACAGTCAACTTGCAATGGGACTATAAATTGGACAAGTTGAGCATTTAAAAAAAAAAATATTCCCTTGTAGGTTAATATTTAGCATTAACACTCCATCAATCAATCCTGAGTTTGAACAACCCAGAGAAAGAAGGATTTTGAAAACTTTGTAGGAAAATGTGAAAAAGCTGATAACCAGCATTAAAATTTTCTCCATTTTCTATCACTCTAGAAAAATATCCATAAATATATTAGCAACTGGTAAACATTTTCTTTTCAGTACGAGGAATGTTGGAAAAGATGGGTAAAACACTTTTCTTTAGATCTGGTAAAGAACCCTTGATTCTGTCAGAGGAGCAACGGGAGGAAAGACGAAAAGGTAATGAAAATGCATACTTTTTCCATCATATGTGAGTCATTTCCTTCATATGTCGAAAGAGTTATGGTAATCCATCAATTTTCAGACTTTTTAGCTGGTTGCAGATAAAAGCTAGATCGTTTTACCATTTACCAAACTATCCCATGTTGTCATGACCCTGAGAAAGAAGGCATTGTGAAAGCATTGTGTGGGAAAAGGTAACCAGCATTTTCTCCTTTTCACACACTGTATTCTACTCTTTCAAAGACAAATGGCATCATTTGAATCACAGCAAATTTGTCATCTGCAAATCCTTTGAATTTGCAGGTGTCTCAATTTTTTTTTAATTTGGTAAAGAGATAGATACAACTGTATCATGACACTTGTCTTTCAAAGGGTAGAAAATACTGGGGGAAGAAGAAAAAATAGGTTGCTGCATATTGTTTAGGACCATATTGAGTTAAATTGTTACTACAGGTAATCCTTTGGAACAATTTACTTCTCTTTTATAGAGAGAAATCTTCTAGAAGGTTTCCTCTGGCCAGGTAGCTCAGTGGTAACAGTATCTGACCCGTGACCTAGTGGTTTCAGGTTTGATACCCAGTTGAGACAAACTTTCTATATGCCGATTTTTCGCATCACACCTCTGATGCATGTGGGAAAAGTAGTCAGTGACTAGGAAAGAAAGTTGTGTCAGTACTGGTGTGAGAAAACCCAGAAAACATGCGTAGATTAACTGACCACCGTGATTTGACCTAAGCTGTTAAAACCGTGTTAAACTCCAATACAAACAAAACAAACAAGGCTTTCTAATTAGCTTGGATAAAAGAAAAACATAAGTGAAACTTTATTTGACCCTTTAACAACAGAATCCTGACTTTTAGTGACCTACAGGAAAAAGGCTTATGAAAACATTGTGGGAAGAGGAGAATATGCTGCTTACCAGCATTCTCTTTTTTACCCACAATATGTGTATATACCAAAGCCATTTCACAAGGTTTGTTAACACAGTGGATTGTTTGGTAAAGAGTTAAGGGATTGCTTCTGTTGTCACTTTTTATTTTCAGCAGATGCTACAAAAATGTATCTCTATGACACGAACACAATAACTTTTGTTGTAGATAACTTGAATAAAGATACATGTAGAACTAGTATGGCAGGAAGAGAAGTAGCTTTTCACAAGCGATTTCTCTGTTGCAAGACAAAAAAGTTGAAGGCAGTAACATGTTAACCCTTTACAACACAACAAAATTTTAGACCCATCCATAATGAAAGCATTTGTAGAGGAGCGACCAAACATTGCTAAAATGAAGACATTTGTTTTTGAAAGAGTAGAAAACATTGTTGGAAAAGGAGACAATGCTGGTTACCAGCATTTTCTCCTTTTCCCACAATGTTTTCAAAAGCCTCCTTCCTCAAGGTGGTCAAAAGTAGGGACTGTGTGGTAAAGGGTTAAAGAAGTAAAACATAAAACTACTTGGACTTTGTACTTTTATTTCAGCTCGAATTGAAGAAATCAAGATATCTTCAGGCATGGGTACCTATTTTGAAAACATAATTCCAACTTTGACTCAACATGGAGGGTTAGGCTACGGTCCAATGCCAAAATCTTTGACGAAAGGTTTGTTATCAAATTTACTGGGACACATTAACATATGGGAGGAATGTAAGTCTAAACTTAGTCACAGTCATTGTTAATGAAACATGTGTGTTGTGTGGTGTACGTGGTCATGAGGTAGAGCGTAGGCCTTGCAACCATAAGGTCCCAAGTTAGATTTCCAAGAGTCAACTTTGGGACCATTCTTTGGGCCACACGCTTGAGTCCTATTGAAGTTCCCAGGAAACAGAATAGAAAGAGATAAGCATAAGTTGTAAGAACTTTTTTCTCAATTAATGTAAAATAAATATATGTAAACTAAACGATACATGCTTTAATTACTTGCCACACAATCCCAAGTTTTAATGACCTTGAGAAAAAAGGCTTTTAAAACATGGTGGGAAAAGGAGAAAATGCTGGTAGCCATTAGTCAGGATGTTTGCCTCCTGAAAATAGAAGTCAGTGGGTTCAAATGTTAAGTATTACTATAGACCATTAAACAGTGGTAGTTATGACTTGCCACAGTAGGGTTCAGGGTTTTAAAGGTAGATTTATTTTATGTCAATGTACTAGTATATGTTGGAATGTAGCCAGGGGTTTTAAAACTTTCATTTTTAGCTCCACTGGCCGAAGGCCAGCGAGCTATTGTCATGGCGTTGTGTCCGTCGTGCGTCCGTCCATCCGTTCGTTCGTCTGTTCGTCCGTGCGTGCGTCCGTAAACTTTTTCTTTAAAAAACTTCTCCTCAGAAACTATTGACTGGATTTTTACCAAATTTCACAGGAATGTTCCTTTGGTGGTCCTCTTTCAAATTCCTTCAAATAATTGTGTTCCATGAAGAATTCTGGTTGCCATGGCAACCAAAGTAAAAAACCTTTAAAAATCTTCTCCTCCCAAACCGCTATTTGGATAGCATTATTATTTTGCAGGAATGTTCCTTAGATACAGGTTTACAGAATTCCTTAAAAAAAAAAAGATCTGTCAGAAAACATGGCTTTTATGGGAGACTCATTTTCCTTTTATGGTATAAAGTAAAATCTTTGAAAAATTTCTTCTCTAAAACTATTCATTGGATTTCATTGTTGTTTTGCAGGTAAGTTCCTATGGTGGTTGTCTACCAAATTGTTTCTTCAGTGAGCTAAAATGCAGGATTGAATGATAATTGTTAAAAACTTCCTTTCGCCATTATAGAAATATCAGGCCTGTGGAGCGATACAGGCGCTCAAGCGCCTCTAGTTGAAGTTTTGCTACCTATAGACTTTTTAGGAGTGTATGTTCAGGTGCACAACAGGTGCAGTCTTTTATTGGCAAACTTTTTAGTAAAGGTATTCAAAGTATACACAATATTAGTTCAAACAGATAAAAATGAAATAACAAAATTAGGCTATACAGAATGTAAAGAGAATATAATTTTTATTAATTTATATCTGTGTTTATTTTATATTTCTCCTACTGAAAAACTGTATTTGGTAGTTGATATTGTACAATGGGCCCATGACCTATGTTACTGAATAAATGTATTAACTCTTTACCAAACGACAAAATTTTAGACAAATTGAAAGACTTTGCAGAGAACAACTTAAAAAATATGAGATTTGTTTCTGAAAGGATAGAAAACATTTTGGGAAAAGAAGAAAATGCTTTGTACCAGCATTTTCCTTCTCCTACAATGTTTTCAAAATCTGTCTTACTCAGGGTTGTTAATACATTAGATTTTTTGGTGAAGGGTTAATAATTATTGTTAATCATTAATCAGAAACTTGAGGTCATTAAAACTGAAATTTAACAGACAACACATTATCATAGAGTATTTGTAAATACCCTTTTCATCACACTTAGGTTCAACAGGACGAACTGAAGAAATCGACACAGACTGTGCAATATGTATGGACAAAGTGCGGGATTGTGTCATGCGACCTTGTCATCATATGGTCACATGTTACGAGTGTGCTGCCATGTTAATTAACAGACGGGATGGCTGCCCAGTTTGTAGAAAAGACATTATGGAGATTATAAGGGTTTACAGTGGATGAAAACTGAAAGGATTGGATTTAACTCTTTATCAGATAACAAAATTTATGACTTATCAAAACTGAAAATGTTTGCTGGCGACAAATTAAATATGAGACTAGCTCGCATAGCTCAATAGGTGGAGCGTAGGACTCGTGAATGTGATGTTTCGAGTCACTTGAGGGTGTGGGTTCGATCCCCACGGCTGGCCATCTAAAATTACTAATAGTCTTTTGGATGAGACGTTAAACCGTGTGACAGTGCTATACACCAAGCAAGTAAAAGAACCAGGCGTAACTTAAGATGGTTTTCGTCCTGTATCTGCACTATCCCCTGTAACAATACTAACAGCCTTTAGGGGGCGTCGCCCATATGGGCAACCGGTGGCGACGATAAATAAACGCAAATTCAATCAATCAATTAAATATGACTTACCATGATCTTTTTAAAGGCTTTCTTTCTCAGGGTTGTTAAAAGATGGGTTGTGTGATAAAAGGTTAAGGTTTGTCTTTGAATTGGTGGATATTGATTTTGAAAAAGCAGAAAATGTGGACATTTTTATTCTTATGTAAATAAAGTCTTGGAATATTGTGACAAATAAGAAAATTCCATGTTCACAGCAATATCCCATTCATTCTAAAGTATCTGTGGCACTTGATGCAATATAATTATGTCCACAACCACCAAAGTAACCAGAAAGTCATGACACTTGTCTCAAATGTGCGAAGCTTTAGATTCAAGGTGCATCCATATCTAACCAAAAGACTTAACTCTTTACCACACAATCCCAAGTTTTAATGACCCTTGGAAAGGAGACTTTTGAAAACATTGTAAGAAAAGGAGAAAATGCTGGTAACCAGCATTTTCTCCTTTTCCAACAATGTTTTCTACCCTTTCAAAAACAACTCTAATCACTGAAACCATGTTTAGTTTCTCCTCTACAGATGCTTTCAATATGGACAAGTCTCAAATATTGCCATGTGGTGAAGGGTTAACTTGTTACCAGATGACTTTTTAGACTCATCTATACTGTAAGCATTTGCACACAACAAATTGCATATGATTGGATTTGTCTTTGAGAGGATAGAAAACATTGTTGGAAAAGTAGAAAATGCTAAGAAAAGAAGAAAAAGTTAAACTAATCATGTGATAGGAATAGTTGTACATGTTTCATGTGAGTTTTTCAATTCATTTATATTTAAGTCATGCTCTGGGAAAAGGGTGTTTAATGCATCTGCAAAAAGTATCAACCCAGGTCAGCCCATACAGTCCATGCAGACTGACCTGGGACAAAACTTTTTGCTATGGGAAAATTTTCTGCATGTCTTAGGACTGTTCTACCTCATGAATCAGTCGATTGTAAGACAAAATGGATTTTATTGGTCCATAATTATGAGATGATTGGCTTTGTATTTTGCATTACGCAAATGCATTAAACCTCCTTTTGCCAGAGCATAGCTAATTTCTTGTTTTTCTATGGATTCGACTTACACTAATGTATGTTTTTACTCTCCCTTCATATTTTGTCATTCAGATTTTCATTGTGATAGCTTGACTTGTTTTTAAGATTAAACAAATATTGTCTATTTGTTAAATTTTAGATGTCATTAATTAATTTTGTTATTTGTTGTTTGTCATAATTAATTTTGTTATTGGTTGTTTGTCAGAAATAAAGGACATCAAATGAAATATGCAGTGTTTGGAGTCTCATTTTGATCTACACAGTCTGCAGACGGCATTCTGATCCTAATCTATGATGTCTTCAAGAAAGTTAAGCAACAAAAGTTGTGCAAAGTGCTCTAAGGATTATTTTCTCACTCAATGTGGGACAGTGCAGATCTAAGATCAGACTGTGTTTACTACGAAATCTGATTGTAACCCAAACTGTTCACAGAAGCAACTTAAATTACCAATTGCTTGCAAAGGATTTGTGTTTCAGGTTTGCTATGTTGGTATTTTACACCACTTGCTGGTTTCAAAAGCTTTTTTCCACAGGCATTCAATATTATACAAATTTTCTAACTAAATATTCAAAGATTTGAATAAGTCTTATTTACAAGGTTGTAGATAGCAAATTTTGGCAAAAACAAAAGCCTGTGATTTGCACTAGTAAAACCAAGAAAAGATAATTTAATGAATTGCTGAGCTGTTGCCGTAATATAAGTGAAATAAAGCTTTAATATTGAAAATAGGATACTGCATTGTACAAATTCTGCAAGTCGTCTCATTTCTATAAATAGTAGGGTAATTTGTAATGAATAAGACAAAGACTGTAAGAATTGTATTAGACATATATTTTACCATTTTGAATACAATACTTTAATCACTGTACAATTATATAAACAAAATAAAAATTGTTTAAAAAAAAAAAGCAAAATGACTGACATGATGTGAGAAACAAAACATTAATGCAAAAGAGAGTAGTAAATTACTGGAATGGTACTCAAATTATGTTAATTATTCCCTTGAAATGATGGTACCAGCCTAAACCCTAGTGTTTCTCTCTACCGATATATCTGTAGCTATATTAGGCCCAGGATAACTGTGTACAGGGATAGACACTGTATGATCCAGATCAGGGAAGTCAACTAGATGCATTAAAAATATCCCTCACAATGTTTGTTCATATCGAGCTATCCCGAGCATACTTTGCGATACTCTGGCTGCTACGAAACCATCGCTAGTACTCAACAATTTTCCATGTTCATTTTCACATCATGACTGTCATGTAACAAATATATAAACAATCAATAGTCCTTGCTTATTTATTCTTTTTTGAATATTTGATTATTCATTTAGTAGAATTTATGAAAATGATAAAAACACAAATGTAAGTAAGATAATAATAAGAAAGAAAATTAAATTGCTAGCTCATTCACCTTGAAAATATTTCCACTATTTCTTGAGAACTCATAGTTAGAACGTACACCTTTCAGGTATATGTTGTGGACAAGAAACCGTTTATGAGATTTGCAAAGATGTCGTAAATCTTATGTATGAAGTGTTTCCTTAAAATTGACTGAACAACATTAACTTTTTCACTGTCATGTATTTCCATAGTAACTCATTTGCGAGTCCTACCGAACATACAAACCCATGTAAGAGGCAAAAATCTTATGTATGAAGTGTTTCCTTAAAATTGAATCAGCATCATGAAATTTTTCACTGTTATGTGTTTCCGTAGTAACTGATTAGTGAGTCCTTCCCAACACACAGACCCATGTAAGAGGTAAAAATTACTCTAATGATGTTGAAAGTAAACACACTCATATCTTAAGTCTACTAAATTAGCATGTACTGTAGTATAGGTGGATGTTTGACTTTGTTGCTATGCCAATGAATTAGCAGCTTTATGACATAATTTATTGTGTCTTGGTTACTATAAGACCATCCTAAAAAAGACTTGAAATATTTAACCTTTCCAGCACCATAGAGAAAAAAAAAAAATGGCTGTTTTGGACAGCAAAGACCAAGAAGAGACTGCACAGAACATGCAGTCTGATCTTGGATATTTGCTGTCAACTTGTTTAGTCAAATCCCTAAGGTAAATCTTTCTGTGTTTCAGTGAATTATTTCGTCTTATTTTCCTATTTTGCAGTTGCAAAAAGGTACCAAAAACAACATAACAGAAAATGAAAAGATAAAGCAAATAAAAACTGAAATAACAGAATATCATTTCATAGTATTTATAATTATTTGCTAATACCATTTTAATAAATGTGGATAAATGTAACAAAAAAAAATTTGGCAAATTAGCTAAATGTTTGTGGTTATAAAAAATCAACACTTACTTTCATTTTTAAATAGAAGAATTTGGACTAAGTGTTAAATTACAGAACATGTGGGAGAGAACTACTGGCAAAATAAAAGACAAAAGAATAAAAAATAGAATCTCTGTAATTTAAATAAGTAATTCATGTAATTAGGACAGACCAATCTATTTTAGGTATTGACAGGGAACTGCATGTCTCCAAGAAATAGTGTATTACCAAACTGAATAATCATTCAAGAAATCAGATCTTGTGCCACACTGTTTTCCAAGGTAAAAACCAATCATATACAAATGTTTAATGTGACAACTAATAACTACATACTGAATACACAGATAATGTGAACCAGGGTAACGTACCCAGGCTTATGCCTGAATGTACCTTTAATAATAAGACATAAAGAAGAAGACGAGAGAGGAAATAGGAAATTATTAATACATGTACAAAAAAGTAAAGATTAGAATACCTATGTACTTGTCCAGAAATGGTTTTTCTGTTTGTTAAATAAAATCAATTTTCCATCTAGCAGACTTTATCCCTGACATCCCACTCCCATCCAAGTACAACCATTAAACCCCCCCCCCCCCGGCCAATCCTCATATGAGAAGCATCCCTAGGCCCAATTCTTTTAGGGTTTACCTAGAATTTCACTATGGTAATGCTCCTGCAAACTAACTTGATGGTACCTAACTTACGTGTATACAGTCAAACTAGTGATAGGCATCATCTGAACTCAGCTGTCACCTGAATTAAGCAATCACCTTTTTGACTCTTTACCAAATGACAATTTTTAGATAAAATTTAGACTGGTGCAAATTGAAAGAGTTTGCAGATGACAAATAAGTGAATCTCAAATGATGATTTGTCTTTGTTCATATGGTGACATTTGTCTTTTCCCACAATAATTTATTATTTTTAACAGCCTTTTTTCTAGAATATCTTAAAAGTTGGGATTGTGTGGCAAAGGTGTACATGTGATAAATAGACTTCTTTACCAGATGGCAAAATTTTGCACATTTCCGTATTAATAGCATTAGCAGACAATAAATGGGGTGTGTGAATTTAGTCATGGAATTTGTCTTTAGAAGAGTAGAAAATATAGTGGGAAAAGGAGAAAATGCTAGATACCAGCATTGTCTCCTTTTCTCACAGTATATTCAAAAGCCATCTTCCTTAAGGACATGAAAACACAGTTTCATTAAATTTTGGTAAAGAGTTAACCCTATGCCACATAGTCCCGAGTTTTAACAACCTTTAGGAAGAAGGGTTTTGAAAACATTTTGGGAAAAGGAGAAAATGCTATTAACCAGTATTTTCTCCTTTTCCCAAAATGTTTCACCATTTTAGCCATATTTCAATTGCTGGCTTCAAATACTTCTGATTCAGAAATGTCCAAAAGTTTGTCATTTGGTATAGAGTGAAGCTTCTTGTCCTTAAACAACTATTTTTATTAGTTCCCTGCATGAGATAGGGCTGTATCTCATTGGTACTACTACTTCTTCCATTATTTCAAACTTTTGAAGGGTCCATCTTACTTCCTGAGATTATTCTAAGAGAATATTTTATAGTAGTATGACTGGGGGAATAACTGCTGACAAAAAAAATTAACTACCAAACAATCCCTTGTTTTAAATGACTCTGAGGAAGAACCTGCATTTACTCTATTTCCCACAATGTTTCCTATTCTATTAGAGACCTTTAGCTCATTTGTATTCATTTTGAATTTGTCATCTGGAGATGTTTTGTTTTTGGGGAAATCTAAAATTTGTCATGTGAGAAAGGGTTAAACAAGGATAGGACTACTCTGTTGATTTTTCTTCTCATGACAACTTATATTTATAGAAACATAGTGGTTACACTTACCACTAATTTCATCTTTAAACTCTTTTAAAATTGCAAAATTGCTCTTTAAAGCACATATTTCATGTAAATGAGTATTGCTACTATCAACTAACAGTTCACCAGGGAGGTACTTTTCAACAGTCTTCTTCACCACTTTCAACCGCTTTGTTCAGGGTCACAGTAAATGCTTGATCATTGTCCCCATACTTTGTGACAGTAGGTATCAGCTCTGTCTTGTTGTTGTTGTCAACTGGCATTACTTTGATAGGTGTCGTTTCTGGTGAGGTCCCCAGGCCATCATCCTCACCATTTGTCCGGTCTAAATTGTTTTCTCTAGTTGGAGAGCTGTCTCTGCTCTCACTTGAGGAAGAGGAGATAGACCTACAATGTGAGTCAGAATCTGACAGTTCTAGTAAATTCTTCTTACCAGTGATAAGCGTTGCTTTTGTTAATTTTTTAAGAACTGGCGATTTGGAATCTTCCTGAATATGTTTTTCTATTAAAGCATCTTCTTCACTGAGATTTTGCTGATTTGTCCAGTCTTTTATTGAATCATCCTGAGGTATATCACTAAACGAACCAGACCGGACCAGACGCTGTCCAGACCAGTCCAGTTTCCCACTGTCTAGTTCATTGCGTGTTTTATTTTCAGTTTTTAATGAGGTAGGACGTTGTATAGATATGTCATGATCTTTAAGTTTGCTAGTGTCTGTTTGTATTTCGTATGAGGCAGTTCTATGAACATTGTTGGTGTTGACTGTACGAGTTTGGCCGGTAACAAAATCTTCTCTGATTTCAAAAGCTATCCCGCCTTTTCCAGCTTGATTTTCATTCTTAAAGCGCTCTTCTTCCATAGCTTTCTTTTCCATTGCTTCAAGTTCTGTGACTGAAATATCAAAAGCTATTCCACCATCATTTTCTTTCGCATTTCTGCTAGGAAATGTTTCCTTAAACAAAACGGAGTCTGCATCAAACCCCAAGTTCATGTCCAACTCTGGCAAACTCTTTTCAAACTCATCTAGCTGAACACTTATTCTATTATTTTCAAGATTAGCTTCAGGTGTCGTTTCTGTAATTTCAACAGAGTTGACTTTAACTTGTTCCTCCTGAACTTCTACCTCTTTCTTTGACTCAGTATCAGAACCCGATCTTGACAAACTAGAGGATGAAGTACTTTCATTTAAAATATTGTTACCATATTTCCCAATATCCGGAATGTCACTACCTCTATTTATTTGCGTAGCTGCCATAACTTCTTCTACTATATCCCCTTCTGGGGAGTCTGGGCGTGTGAAAGGTGAGGGTGGCTTGATAAGCGTTGTATCATTGTCTGAGAAAGAATCGTTCAGCGACGTATCTCCTACAATAGTTCTGTCAGAAAGGTTCAATTTTGATGGATCAGTGGGTTCGAAAGATATTTTATCCGTGTCAATTGATATGGTCCTTTCTTTCTGTAATGGCTGTATCAATTCTTCATCAGCTTCTGGATCGTCATCTGGAATTGGAGGTGGAGCTTCAGTTGGTGGTAACAGTGAAGCGCTGATGACATCATCTACAACAGTATCACCATATACAGGTATTGGAGAGCTAGGTATCGATGGAGCATTATCTGTAACTTCACCATCGCTCTGTGAGGTACCACTTGTTGTAGAACCACGCTTCTTTTTCCTTTCAGGCTTGACGGGAATGCTCTTTTGGTCACCGAACACTGGTGAAGGTGGGGGTATTTCTGATTCTAGTGCTTGTGCTGGCCTTGGTGAAATATGTTCTGGGTCATCATAACTTAAGCGAATCACATCTAGCTTATCTTCTTCAGTAAGATTCTGAAACGGATCAGCTAAGTCTGTTGTGGGAGCAAAGAAGTCAGGATTGCTCCTCGCAAGCTCAGCATTTAAATCTAGGCTTGCTTGTGGAATGTTGGAATCTGCAGAAATGGATAGCTCCCTCTCTTCCTTCTGTCTGTGCACAGTTACATCGGCCTGTGTAAGAGGCAACGTTGTAGTGAACACATCATTATTAGCATTATTCAGGAATGCACTAGTTTCTTCCATAATGTTGCTTTCAGAACCTCCCTTACTTACACGTTTAGTGGGCCTTGGTGAACTATCATACCGTACTTCACTGTTCGACCTTTTTGGTTGAAACAACGGCTCCTTTCCTATCAATTGAAGAGTATCAACAGACTGGCTCCGATACAGTGGGTGGTTCAAACTTGTCCTAAGGTCACTTAGTCTTCGATTTCGAGGTATTTCTGTTTGTTTTTGAAGAGTGACCTTGACCGGATAGGGTGAGGCATAGCTTAGAATGGTCAGGGCATCTTCATAGACCATGTTCTCAAAGGAAATTGCCACACTGATTATACGATCACCTGAAATCAAAAACATAATGTAAAGTATAGACCAAAAAACAAAATTTCAGACTTATCCAAATTCAAAGTATTTGCAGGCGATAAATCGACTATGACTCAAGTAAGAATGTTTGTATCTGAAATGAAGAAATGATAGAAAACATTGTTGGAAAAGGAAAAATGCTGGCTACAAGCATTTTCCCCTTTTTCCACAATGTTTTTATTAGCTTTTAACATCTGGTTGGTTAAAGCACATGATTATTCCTTAAAGGGTCTATGTATGAAAGAAAATTTAGACTATCTCATTACATTCTGAAACAAATCTGTGGCATACAACTCTGGAACATCCTTATAAATTGTTAAAAATCAAACAGAGGTTTGCCTTAACCCTTTACCACACAATCCTGACTTTTAACGACCCCCAAAAAAGATGCCTTTTGAAAACAGTGGAAAAAGGAGAAATGTTTGTAACCAGCATTTTCTCCTTTTCCCACAATGTTTTCTATCCTTTCTAAGACAAATTTCATGTTTTGAGTAACATTTAAATTGTCTTCTTCAGATGCTTTGAATTTGGACAAGGCTAAAATTTTGTTGTCTGTAAAGAGTTAAATACAGTAAAACCTGCTAGAGTGACCATCTTAACTAGGCAAGCTAAAGCAATCATATCTGGGTTCCCCGAGAAGACAAGTGCACTGTATGTTGAAATGTACCTGTTTTATTCTGAAGCAAGGAAATTTTGAGTGTCCCTTGGTTGATTGATTGAAATGGTGTTTTACGCGGCTTTCAACATTATTTCAGTCATACAGTCAACAGCTCACATATTCAAGTATCCCTTGGATGTTTGCTTAACACCATAGGCTACCGCACAACCCCAAGTTTTAACAACCCTGAGGTTTGGTTTGCATTGGAGTTTAATGCCATTTTAACAGCTTAGATCATATCACGGCGGTGCACCTACACATGGTTTTCCTGGCTTTTTTCACACCAGTACCAACACAATTTTCTTTCCAAGTCATTGATTAATTTTCCTACATGCAACTGAAATTTGCCTCAACCGGTTATCAAACCTGCAACTACCAGGTTGCGAGCCAGATACGCTAACCACTGAGCTACCCTGGCAGACACAACCTTTATGAAGAAAGCTTTTGAAAACATTGTGGGAAAAGAAGAAAATGCAAGTAACCAGCATTTTCTTCTTCTCCCAAAATGTTTTTTAACCTCTCAAAGACAACTGAATCATAGGAGCTGAATTCAGTATGTCATCTGCAAATGCTTTCAATTTGGACAAGTCCAAAATTTTGTTGTTTGGTACAGATGTTATACAAATTGGACTGAGCATTAAAGATAACGCTGCGGTAAAGGGAGGAACGGCTCTTTACAAGCTATTTCTCCTTTAGATGAAACATTTTCTGTTTCATGGTCTGTTTTAATACAAAAAAAATTATAGAGGTCTATTATGTGGTGAAAAGCCTTGCTATCATTGATCCTTTCTCAAGAGTCAAATACCACAAACGTGACGACAACCAATGATACTAGTTTAAGAGGAAGTCTTCTTCATGGAATTATGCTCACTATTCATTCATTCATAAAGGTTTTCCGTAATTTCATCCTGGGGCCAAATTTCCTTACATTTTAACATCTCTTCTGATTCTAAACTCCAGGGAGAAATTTGTGTACAAATTCTTTGTAAGCAAGCATCAAGTCTAAAAGCAAGTTTCACTGAAATGCAAAACTGTACAATTTGAGTAAATATTTGCCTAACTTCACACCAGTTCATTTTTGTGGATAAAGCAGGGATCGTACGTGTGTATATTCAATCCCAAAAATTTTGTGTAAATCTATGCAGTTTAGTGAAAGATACCCCAGGACTTGCAATCTGATTGCTTAGGCTAGAACATTTCAGCCTACCAGATAAACTGGAAAATTTAGAGGAAGTACAATATTAATCATGATAGTTGATTATGGGTCTAGATGATTGAGACCTGCCATCTCAACAAAATTTATAATTATAGAAAAATATGATTGGTCCACCTACCAACTTTAAATTTCCCAGAATCCTTTGCTGGTCCTCTGTTATGTACTTGACTGACAAATATTCCATCCCTCATGCTTCCAGCCACATTAAAGCCCAGTCCTATGAAGTCTTGACTTGTCAGGCACACGCTTACAAGATCCTCATCCTGAAATGTATGATACAGACTTTGAAACAGTGTCTCTCACTTAATATTGACTGAGTAGGAGTTTCTACCAAAATCTACATGTGTTGGATCTGGATAGTTATACAGCCAAAAGCCCTACATTGTGTAAATATGTATGATTTTCAATGTGCAAATAAGAATATATATTACTCAATGTGCAAAAGAGAATATTTTTAATGTCTAAACTGGTTATAGCAAGAATTTTTGGTTACTTGATTCTCCAAAATTTTTTGGCAGAAGTTTTATACTGCAGCGTGATAGGCCTTTGCATAATAATGGATTGAATTATTTTCAAGCAGCTGAAGAGAAGATCTATGATGAAATGAAGAAAAGAATTTGGAAACAATAGAAACATGCAAAAGTCTGTTCATCCATTAAGAGCACAAAAAGAAAGAAACAAAGTTTTTAGAATTTTAGATTAAATGAAAGAAAACAGGAAAAGATATTAAAAGATGTTTCAGGTGATGAAAAATGACTCATTTAAAGTTAAAAAAAAAGAGAAAGAGTGGGTAGTTCATGTAAAACCATAGTTCCTTGTTTAATGTTCGTTTGATATCATCAGGAAATCATCCAGTGATCAATCACCGGCTAAGTGATGCCAGTCACATAATTATGTATGCACTAAACAAGGCACCCCATACTCCCATCTTAGTACACACATATTACCTTCATGAAAGATGTTGATAGGTGAGTTGTCACCATAATGTGACTAAAACTGTTCATAGCTGTGTAAAATCAGTTTTTTGAAATCAATATTTGAAGTGTAAAGCAAGAAAAACTAAAAAAGAAAACTTTAAATTTGTCAATTACTGAACAGCCCAAACCATGTCAGTTTCATCGGTGCGATTCATGCATGTACTTCAAAAAATAAGAAACAAAAACTAAAAGAACTATAGAGACAAAGAAACTAGCATTTCATACAAATAATAATTAAAAAAAACCCATGCGTTATGACTAAATGTACATCAAGTTATGCAGACTGTTGTTCAAATACTGTACTTTTCAATTAAAACATTACCTGCTACATTTTCTTTTTTGTGTAGCAAATTACCACTTTTGAAAACATTGCAGCAAAGATAAAGATTTCTAATGATGGGAAACTTCTCCCTTTACATAATGTTTTTACATGTATTCATGATTTCAACCATTATTCAAGCAATAATATGTTTATTATCCCTATTTCAGATCTATAGTTATTTTCAAATTTGTGTGCTGTAAATTTGTACACTGTGGTAATAAATTGAATGTACCATATAAACATGTGAATAAATCAATCACAGACTATTAATACCATATAAACTTCAAAACAAGAACAAAAACATGAGTAGTATTTGTCCTCTGAATTTTGTCAAAGATCAAATGAAAAGTTTAATTTAAAATTTAATAATTTAAACCCTACAGCATTTTAGAAATATAGAATTCTGAAACGGTACCAAGTAGAGAACAAAGATGGCCCCTGTTGCTCACCTGGATACAGTATTGTACTATAATACTTGGTGAGACAAGGATATGAGCAGTGCTCTGGGAAAGAGAGGTTTCATGTATCTCTGTAATCCATAATACCAAGCAAGTCATCACATAATTATGGATCCATAAAATCCATTTGGTCTCGCAACCTACTACATCCTGCAGTAGACTGGTCCTTTGACATGCAGAAAATGGACTAATAGCAAAAAGTTTTGACCCATTTCCTGATGCATTTAACCCTTTTTCACAGAGCATGACTCATTTAATTTTCAATTGCAAGTGACTGTAACAAAAGAAATATACATATGAGTCATGCTCTGTGAAAAAGGGGCTTAATGCATTTGCAAAAAGCATCGACTCAGGTCAGCCTGCCCAATCCGCGCAGGCAGACTTGGGACGAAACTTTTCGCTATTGGTCAATTTTCTCTTTGTCAAAGGACCAGTGAACCCTCATACCTCAGTTGGTTTTCATACAGGATGGATTTTATGGATCCATAATTATATGGTGTCTTACTTGGTATACTGGTTCACGGAGATGCATTAAGCTGCCTTTTGCCAGAGCATAGCTCATATATTTATTATAATAGCAATTGAACAAAACAAAACCTTACATGGAATGTGCTTCATTTAGAAACGTGAAGTCATTTTAAACATGACTTGATATAAGACATACAGTTATTTGTAGAAATAGAAAAGAAATTTGTTGGTGACGTGGGTGGAAGTACCGGTAATAGACCTGCCAGAAGAGAACTCATCCAGGAGCTGAGCCAGATGAAGATTTCATCCACAACACGACCATCAGTATGTCATTACTGTTGTTATTGAAACCAAAAGTATCACAGGATAAAATTGGGAGACAGATCTTACAATTCTAAATTGCAATCATAAGGTCCATTGCAAAAAAGTAGTGTTACTGAACGATTCAAGTGTTACAATCACATGACTAACTGATGTCATAAAAAATGGCCAGCTCTTAGTTTCTTCAGGGGTCAAATCAGTCAAAAGTGATAGGAAGATTAACATGATTGTTTAACCCTTTATCACACAATCTCGAGGTTTAACGACCCTGAAAAAGACAGTTTTTGAAAACATTGTAGGAAAAGGAGAAAATGCTGGTAACCAGCATTTTCTCCTTTTCCTACAATGTTTTCTACCCTATCAATGGCAGAAATCATCATTTGAGCTATGTTCACTGTATCGTTTGCAAATGCTTTCAATTTGTTTGAGTGTAAAATTTTGTTATTTGGTAAAGAATTAACAAATATATTTAACATTTTTCCATGAAATCTTTAATCCTTTACATCAGTAGGTTAAAATGTATAGAATATAATGTTAGATATGGGAATGTAAATACTTACCATTGAGATCCGACTTGATCTCAGGCAGGGAGCGGACTATAATAACAAGTTGTAAAATACTTGTACAGATACAGGTCTATGGACATGCAAAAGTGTAAATCGAATTTTAGCTTTATTTCTTGATCCTTAAAAAACTGAATTTATTTCAACATCATCCGACATCATAGGTATGTGTATAATCATTTTCCTTACACATCCCTTGACATTAAATGCCTTTCAGTAGTTACCTTCAAAAATTTCGAAAGTTCATTACTAAATTGCGTCCATACGAGGGTTGTTCGATATGTAATGTGTATTGTACGATATCTCAAAAGCATTCAACTCAAATAGTGAAATGAACATTACATCCCTTCAAAGTATTCTCCGCGGTTTGAAATACATAATTTCAATCCCTGAATCCATTTCTGAAATGCGTCATGGTACGCTGATTTAGGTAGACCTCTGAGGCACTGACTGATGGCTGAGCCAAGGGCTTGTCGGGACTTGTAACGACGACCAGATAAGAACTTTTTAAGTTTTGGAAAAAGGAAAAATTCGCATGGGGCTAGATCTGGAGAGTTTGGTGGGTGTGGCAAGACGGTAACCTTCTCCGACTTCAAAAATTGCTTCACAAGCTCAGATGTATGTGATGGAGCATTATCATGAAGTAGACGAACATGCCTAAATCCTGACACAGGGCGTCGTTTAAGATAATATTTCTTGACCTTTTTTAGTGTAACATCTCGGTAATACCGACCTGTAATACTTTTGCCCTTCGGCACTGGAATTTGTACGGCTATACCATCACATGAGAAGAATATGCAATAAAGAACCTTCTTTGTGCTTGTGCTTCTTTTGGCAACTACAGGCCTTCTACCGTGTTTAGTTAGCCATATTTTGTTTCCAATTTTTCTTACTGGTTCGAAATAGTGAACCCATGTTTTGTCACCAGTAACAATGTTTGCAAATTGTCTTTGATTGAATTTGGGAAACATTTTGAGCAATTGCTTAGCGGTTTGTACTCGTACCCGTTTTTGGTCATCTGTCAATATATGCAGTATCCATCTGGCAGAAATCTTTCGTACTTTCAAAATACTCTTCAAAATGAAATGCACCCGCGATAGCGATATGCCAACAGCGTTGGCAATATCACGAATCGTGTATCTGCCATCACTTTCAATTATTTCCCTGACTTTTGAGACATTTGCCTTGCCTGTTAAAGTCACAGGTCGGCCAGATTTTGCTGCATCTTTGACGGACTCTGTGCCAGTCAGAAATTTCTTTCTCCAACTATGAACTGTCTCATAAGATACCTTATCAGACCCATAAACTTCCCCCAATTCAGTAAAAATCTGCATTACCGAATGACCGAGTTTTGTGCGAACTTTTATATAAGCTCTAATTTCTTCAATATTCTTAATCCGTTTCCCAACCATTTTTACAACAGTGGTCAACGACTAGCTCTACTGAAATGACTATAAGTTTAAAACTATGTGGAGCTGAAGGCTCGTGTTTATGCTGTTGGAAAGGTATTGAATAGAGCTATTCAAGCGTATCATCATCCATGAAATCGTGCAAAGCGTTATCACGCTGTGGTACAATACACATTACATATCGAACAGCCCTCGTAAATGCATAATGATTTTTTTGCTCAGACCACTCTCAAGGAGCCCTGGTTCCAGTCTGACAATTTATTCCTTTTATATAGTATTCTGACATTGTTTTGTTTAGAATACTCACTTATCAAGAGTGAAGATGTGTTTTGTAGTTACATTTTGGGTCTGTGATTATAATTCGGCCTAAGTTTTAAAATTCTGATTTTTAAGGAGTTAATAATTATAAACTTTTGATGCTGAATAGATTTTAGTGAAGATTTCCACTAAGTAGTAACTATAGAACAATTTTTGTCAAGTTCTTTTTGCCATGAAAATCATCTCACATTTTCTGACTGTATAGATTCAAGATCAGACTGCACCTTCTCTGCAATCTGATCTTGATCCCCACTGTCTACAAAAGAATATTGAGTCACACTTTGAATCCAAAGGGTTACTGTTAATGCTATTGCGTGCAATGCAGGACAAGATCCACGAAAAACATGTAGGTTGATCTTGGGTTGGATTTACATTGTTATAGTTTGTTGAATAAACTGGCAATGAAAACCTTGTAAATTGCATTATTTCCCTTTTTCCCCCTGAAAGTAGATATCTTTTTTTTATCAATTCACCAGTCTTTGTGTTAACTCTTTCCAAAAAGACACATTGAAAACATTTGCAGACAACAAAATAAACATGGCTCAAAGTTGAATTTTGTTTTTGGAAGAGTAGAAAACATCGTCAGAAAGGGACAAAATGCTAGTTACAAACATTTTCATCTTTTTCCACAATATTTTCAAAGGTATTCTTTCTTAGGGTCTACAAAACTCAGAATTGTTTGGTAAGGTCTTAATTACACAGAAAACATCTTGTTAGGGGCATGTACATAAATCGAAACATTTAATTCTTAGAATTGAAAATACATGCATGGACTTTACATTATTAAGTCCGTAAAACAAGACCCAAATATTGAAAAGGAAAGGCTGTATTGGGCAAAATGCTCCAAAGAATGACGGACAGTATATATCTATCATCAGACTGCACGTTCTGTGCAACTTGATATTGATCTATACTGTATCTCCATTACCCTTTATCAAACAAGCCAGTGTTTTGAGGACATTCTGAAGAAAAGATGCTTTTGAAAATAGTGTGGGCAAAAAATGAAAGAATGCTGATGACCAGCAATGGTTTCTTTTCTCCACAACATTTTCTGCCAAGTCAATGATATATCTTATGAACTTAGACATATTCTATTTGTGAGTTGCAAATGCTTTCAATATGGAAAAGTCAAAGGTTTTGTCATCTGGTAAAGAGTTAACCCTTTACCAAACAATCCTGAGCTTTACCTTAACTACCCTAGGGAAGAATAGACTTTTGAAATCATAGTGGGAAAAGGAGAAAATGCTGGTAACCAGCATTTTCTCCTTTTCCCACAATGTTTTCTACCCATTCAAGGACAAATTCAGTCATTTGAGCCATTTGAAATATGTTGTCTACAAATGTCGTGAATTTGGACAAGTCTACAATGATGTCATTAGGAAGAGCGTTAATCCTGCCTGGTATTATAGTGCTTGAAAAATGAAAATTTAATGGACATTCTCAGTAAGTAGTCACATGCTACAGATGCAGATCTTGCAATTTCATGGCTGTTTTGTCAAAATATCTGGCTAGGCAGCAGACAGTGTAGATCCAAGATCAGACTGCAAATTCTGTGTAGTCTGATCTTGATATACATTGTCTTCATTAGTAACTAAATCAGAATACAAAGCAACATGGGTTAAGTTGTAATGTACCATGCAAAGAGTGAATGGAAGTCATCCTCTAAACTAAATGTGTGTCATGAGTTTGAAATAGTCACAGTGAGCTAAATTTAGAATTATGACAGTTCGCTCAAATCAGGGTGACATTGCAACTTTTTTGTCCACACAAAAGAACAGTATAATAGTGTGATTGCAGTCTCACTCCAATTTTATGTGTGATCGTTTTACGGCTGTGAACAATAATTCGATGATTTTGAGAAACTTGAGAAGGCAATTTTGACAATTTTGAAACTAGATCATTGTTCTTTTTCTCCCAGAATAGTTGAGTAAGTGAACCCATTGCCAAAACAACTATATTTTAATGACCCTGGGGAAGATGGGTTCTGAAAACATTTTGGGAAATGGAGAAAATGCTAGTAAACAGCATTTTCTCTTTTTCCCACAATGTTTCTTCCCTTTTAATAGATAAATCCAAGCATTTTGGCCATAATTGACTAGCAGTTTGCTGACACCATCAAAATGGAAGAGTCTTAAATTTTGTCTCAGATAAAAAGTTATTAAGAGAAGCCCTCTGTGGGAGCTTTTGTTGTTTCATTTGAAATAAGATGAAATAATGATGATAATGATGACACAAATAATAATAGTATTGACTATACTAGTGTAACTTGCAATAATGTTAATAGGGATGACATCCATGAAGTGCAATTTGTTTGTAAGTATGTCTCCATGTTTTATTAACTCATATCCTGCTAAATAACTAAAATAAAATTTTCAATTCGATAGTAAAAACCCAAATATTGCTGTTTCAAAGTTATGTTCTGGGGAATAATAAAACCTTATCGGAAAGTGTAGATCCAAGATCAGACTGCACATTCTGTGCAGTCTGATCTTGATCTACACTGTCCGCAATAGGTCAGTGAGTCGCGCTTAGCAGCCTAATGGTTAACTCTTATCCTGCTAAATTTAAATAAAAGTTTGAAATATGAATACATCTCATTAATTTTATCATACCTATATGATTGTATTGACTGGTAAAGCAGAAGAGAGTGTACAGCAAGATCAGACTGCACATATGTGCAGTCTGATCTTGCTTTACAATCTTAGAATAATCATCTATGGTCGTGATGGTAGAGGTTACCTGTCTTTGTCAAACTCTTTTCTTTTCTCTTTTCTTTTCGGAGCTAGTGTCTAAAGTTTCAAGATAATGTACTGATTTTTTTTATAAAGGGCTTTAAAATTCTAACTCAAAACACGCATGAGAGAGACTGCCAATGTACCTCTGAACTACAATCTCTAGAAAATATGAAATTTCAGATGAAACCTTGTCTACTTGATCACCTTTATCAATAAAATAGCTTCAAGATAAAAAGCAGCATAGTCAAAGTTTTGGAAACTGAGAAAACACATTGGCAACCAAAGAACATTGATTGATTCTATTGTGTTTAGTGCCATTTTCAACATTATTTCAGTTATATCTCGGTGGGCCAGTGCACCCATCCATGCTTTCCTGGAGTTTCTTTTACCGATACTCCACAAATATTCTTTCCAAGCCACTGGCTGCTTTCTCCCATCATAATGGGGAAGTAATGGTGAGGAGTGAGAGAGGAATGGAACCACAGAAGTCTATTGTATAATCAGAAAATCAGTCCAAGACAAGTGGGCTAAAGAGCCCACTGATTCACTCAAAAGCAAGCTTTGTAGAAGGGATGGCATGAGTCTGTGGTGGCCAGACAGTCCTCTTTTTACAGGGTGGATAGGTGTGTGATTACCCTGGCTGAGCCTTGCATACAGTTTATTGGAAGGGAGCTTCGGGTATCACATTTTGTTTTTTATTTCCAAGTGGCAGGTGTGTGAGATTTTTCACACCATGGAACAGTGTCTGTTAGACAGTATTGTGCGCAGGGTTGCAAGACACAAGTTCACCAGCCTACTGCTGAAGGAGGGTCAAAATTTTTACAACCTGACAAGATCTATTTGATACCTCTTTAACCCTTTACCATACAATCCCGAGTTTTAACGACCCTGAAATAGAAGCCTATTGAAAACATTTTGGGAAAAGGAGAAAATGCTGGTAACCAGAATTTTCACTTTTTCCCACAATGTTTTCTACTCTATCAAAGCCAAACCACATCATTTCAGTGCCATTTAAATTGTCGTCTGCTAATACTTCCAATTTGAACAAGTCTACAGTTTCGTTGTGTGCTAAAGAGTTAAGTATAATATTATTCGTGTTGATAATTTATTTTTAAGATTCAACTTTTTATTCCTATCCCCTACGATTCATAATTACTGTCAATGTTTTTTTTCCTTTTTTGTTTGTTTCATGTCAGTTTTTTCCCATTGGTACCTGTTGTTCTGTGGAAGGAATCAACTCACTAACTTTACTGTATATAAGGGACATTATTACATGCATTGGGCTTTATTTTCAATAAGCTTTATCCCTAAGGGTCATATATAATACTTTTCAAATTCCCTTTAAAATGAGGACAAGGTTATGTTAAAAAATTTACTCACCCCATAGTTTGTGTTTCGATCCAAGGACCCAGTTGAGCTTTTCCTGTTACGGGTGAACTGTGTGTCGGAGCTGGGTAGGGAAGCCCATGTCTTCTTATCCTTGTCTGGAAATGTTGGCTGTAAAAAGTAATGGCAATTCTTGCTGTTAGGTTATTTTTCAAGAATATAGATTGTAAAGAAGCTTAAAGCTTCTTTTCTCAATCCATTCCTTAGCTGCTCAGAGATTACTAATGTAACTAATACTGTAATAAAACAAATAAATCTTGTCTAAACCTATCATTGCTTGGAATCAATGCATGGAAAGAGCAACATAATGTGCATTTTATTCATTCAGCAACCTAATGCTGCCTTTACCAGATGGCAAAAATTTACACTTACCCAAATCAAAAACACATGCAGACAACAGAATAACCGTGACAAAAAAAAATATATTTGTTTTTGGAGGAGTAAAAAACATTGTGGCAAAAAGAATAAATGTTGCTTAACCCTTTACCACTTAAAGTTTTAATGACCCTGAGGTGGAATCCTTGTGTTTGGGTAAAGGAGAAAATACTGGTAACCAGCATTTTCTCCTTTTCCCAAAGTATTTTCTCCGTTTTTAAAAGCAATTCCTACCATTCTAGCAACATTTAATTTGTCGTCTGCTATTGCTTTCAATTCAGATCAGTCTAAAATTGTGTCCTGTGTTAAAGAGTTAACAGCATTTTCTTCTTTTCCCACATTGTTTTCAAAAAGCCTTTTTGTTCAGGGTCATTCAAAGATATATAGGAGCTGATATGAGTTGGCATTTGAGATAAATGTTTATGAAACAAGTCTAAAAAAGTATTATTAAGTGGGGCTTGGCAAGCTAAATAATTTCTTGACCAGTTTAATAACATTTTATATCAAAAACCAATGAATGTCAGATTCTTTTTATCACATAACTGTATCTCAAGAGCCCTAAGTATAATGACTATAAGATATGCAAACCTAAATATTCATGAGCAGGACCGACTTACTGCTTTTACAGATGTGTGTTTGGCATAGAAATAGTTCTACAGAAGCTGACAAAATTAATAACTATTTGATTTAAGATTAAAAAAATATAATGAACCATAGCTTTACCACAATCTCTAGTTTTACAGCTGAACTGATCTGGAATTTTGTTGTCGACATGTTGAGGGAATACCGGTAATAATAGGCATGAAATACAATACCTCACATAATGCTCCTATGACATCACAAAATCTTATCTCAAACATGTGTAAGAGAAGAAAATTTGTAATTGGTATATTCCACTGAAAACAAGGGCGGTTATGTGATAAAAGTATATTTCTTTAACGTTTTCCCAGATCTACTCTGAGATAGCTAAAATAGCTATAAATAAAAGAAAACACACTAGATCTCACAACCAGATGCATATTTTTTGTTTTGTTTTTGCTGTTTTTGAGTCTCAGGTTTCACAGTTATGAATAAAATCTGAATCAAGAATATGTTAGCTTTGATAGCTATGTCAGCTTTGATAATATTTCTTTTGTTAAAATTCAAGGCACCAGCTTTCTTTTGTTGAAATTAAATATCTCGATTCTAGGGGCAAGAGGTATGGATCAAGATTAGAGCCAATGTTGACCACTAACCTGCGTCTACAGTTTTTACCAAACAACCCTGTGTTTTGATGACCCTGAGAAGGTGGACTTTTGAAAACATTGTGGAAAGGAGAGTTGCTTGTAACATGCAATTTCTTCATTTCATCTAATCTTTATTACCCAAAGTGAGAACTTGGGCTTATTTGCACCAATTTTGAAGTTGTCCTACAAATGCTCTCAATTCACAAAGGTCTAAAATTTTATGTCTTGTAAAGAGTTTTGAAGTGAGTCGTGAGCAATCGATGTTCATATACTGGTATACCCATATACAATTTTGTTTTCTGTAATTTTAAGTACATTTCCTCTGAATATCATACCAGGTAAGATACAAGGGGCAAACTAATAATCATGGCTATTGTAAATACTAAGAAAAATCTAAAGGAAAAATGCACAAGCAATAGCCTGACTAAAAATGCATGCAATGTTATAACATTTAATTAATCTCTAATGCAAGCAAAGCTTAGTCACAACATGTAACATATATCTAGTTAAAGATTACGACTGTTCAGTAATGAATTTACAATATAATGTGTAAGTTTACATCTTCCCAAAATTATGAAAATAACAGAAACAAGTATGCTATCAAGCATCCTATCGTGTTTCATATTTACTCTAACAGCACTGTGGGGAAGTAGATCAAGATCAGACTGCCTTTTTTGGACAGTGCAGATAAAGATCAGATGCAAGAAAATGCAGTCTGATCTTTTATCAACACTGTCCCCTATTTTTGTGAAATACTCTAGTAAAAACATCCATACGAGAAATACTTCATGCAGTTCAAGCTCTTTCCATTTAATGGGCCATTAGTTGCCAAATGTAAACAATATAGGAGTCAAATTGCAGGCAAATTTGATTAATACCATTTAAGACTATAGATATTACTATGAGTCTGTTAATGTGTTACAGTGGAATCTGTTAAAGTTCCAGTAGCTTGCAAAAAATGTATTGTACAACTACAACAAAAGTTGCCAACTTTACATTTTTCTAGTATACATTTTCTGCCACTGACTGGAACTTTAACAGGTTGTATTTTAACACATTACCAGACTGATGCTAATATCTACATTTTTAAATGGTATAAATTGAACTAGTGTGTGTTTTGACTCCCACTGATGTGCCTTTAAAGTGCCCTTTCCAGCCAAAGCATACGCACACAGTCAGATAAGACGGTTCCCTACGGACCTAAAAATCAACTAGTCTACAGCTCTTACAACATAATTTTACATAGAGCTAACCATTTTATGAAAAAAAAAAACTATTAACTGAAAATATTACAATTTTGTACTCACTATCTACATTTTATGGGTCAAAAGTATAATATATAAAAAGAAGTACGAAGCCAAAAGCTCTGTGTTCATCGCCCTCTTCCTTCTAATGCTACTTAGATACTTTGATGGGTAGTTCGAGTAGTTTAGCATTCAACAATGATTCGTGCCTTATAAACCCTTTATTTATTTCTTTTTTTATCTAATTCATTCAGCAGTATAAAAAGGTTAATACTTAACTCTATACCAAATAACAAAATTTTGGACTCAACCAAATTGAAAGCATTGGCAGATGACAAATTAAGTACTACTCAAATGTTTGGATTTGTCTTTGATAGTGCAGAAAATATTGTAGGAAAAGGAGAAAATGCTGGTTACCAGCATTTTCTCCTTTTCCTACAATGTTTTCAAAAGATTTTTTCTCCATTGTCATTAAAACCAGGGATTGTTTGGTAAAAGGGCTAATTGTAAGGCGTTTTAACGTCGTTTTCAATATCAATTCAGATACATCGCCACGGTCAGTGCATCCATGCTTTCCTGGAGTTTCTTTTATCAGTACTTCGCGCAATGTTCTTCCCAAGCTACTGGTTGCTTTCCCACATAACTATGATTGAAAGAAAGCATTAGTGATGACAGAGGAATGAATCCTTTCACAATCTATTTCAAGTGCATAAACTTTTGAATGTTATATGTGTAAGGCAGCAGGTAGAGTTTCATTTAGGGATAGTGTAGATCAAGATTAGACTTAACTTAACCTGCAAGCTGATCCTAAATCTATACTGTCGGAGTTTTTTCGAACCTCATGTCTGGAGAAGGAAGAGGTAAACTCTTTACCAAATAATCCCGAATTTTAATGATCCTAAGAAAGAAGCTCTTGAAAAAAAGTAGGGCTGAGAAGAAAGTGCTTGTAACAAGCAGTTTCTCCGTTTTCCACCACAATTTTTTTTTCTTTTCTTCTTCTTTCCGATACAAATCTATCAAGTGAGCCTGAATCTATTGTCTTTAAAAGCTTTCAAATTGGACATGTCTATGATTTTGTTATCTGGTAAAGAGTTATGCGCCTTGTTTGTTGTGATCATTGTATGATAACTTACCAAGTCATGAGAATGGGTAGACTCGTCATCCTGTATATACATATACGAGAATTACAAAAAGAGACTTTTTTTTTCAGTGAAAAGAATGAGATTGTGTCCCTGCATGCAGTTACTTAAAGAATGTCATCCAATTATGTGCATGTTGCGACGGCTGGGGTCATTTCTTCCAACCATTCAAATTTGGACTTCTTTAAGCTACCTGACGACATAGTTTTAAACTTGTTCAAATTGAGAGCTGACGACTCTTAAAATAAGTTAAAAAGATGGAATTTGAAATTATAAGACTTCAAACATTACGATTGAGGGAGAAAATGCTGGCTACCAGGTTGTCTAAAGCTTGTAAAATATGTTTTGGGCGGTAACCTAGTTAACAGTTTATTACAAGAATAGATTTAGTCTATACTTAGATCTAGCTGTATTTACTAATCTGTATGGACCATATATGCCTTCTTGGTCTGTGGATTTATATTGGGTATTACATGAGTGGTCATTTTTTTTAAACTTGGTTTTTCTTTTTTATCAAACGAGTCTTTTTAACTTGGAGACGATGAATTTTGGCAAGGCCTCCTTTTTATCGTTTTGAACAAAAACTGTAAATAATCACGAATTTAATATCTTATTTATACCATGTATTTACGTATCTGTGTCTACACATGCGAGATTTTGGGTGGCCCCTTTAGGATTTGGTACCAGTTAGGGGGATACATATTACGAAGAGTGTAAAGCGGCCTTTCTACACATTCAAGAAATGTTAAGTTTTTCCCACCTTTGCATCTATAAAGACATCAGTGTGTAAAAAATGTAAACATAGTCTACGAATATTTAGATTTGAAATTCTAAATTTTGATGATCAAGTTGCGTGGAATACAGCAGGCTCCAGGCCAAAAAGCAATTCAAAACTAGATTTAGCTCAAAACATTTGTCAAAAATTGTGAAAACACATCAAATAACAATAAGAATTAAAGAGCAAAATCACCTTTACTGAGAAATTGGATGTTATAAAATAACAGAGACATTGAACTTCTGGTGTTCTCTGCACGAAGCGACAATTGTGCACTACAGCTGCAGTCCAAGTTCTGAACTGTTTCAGAACATTACTATGTGCATGTCTATATTTTAAGTACACCTGTTGAATAGTGTTACGAAGAGAATAAAATGCATGAATATGTGTTCAAACGTGCATACAAGTAACTTTTATACCACAAATGGACTGGAATCGACTAGACGAAAGTTTTGTCATTTGCAATGATATTCTGATTGGAATTAGTGTCTGATGGATTAATGTCAGAAAGAGATTTTCAGTTGAGGTCTTTGATTATGGAATGTTAAATATTTCTTGCTGTTGTTTTTCATCAATAAATTCATAATTATTTTGGGATGCTATTGTTATACCCATAGTGTCTGTTACGACGCTGTCCCGTCTACCATCAATGCTTATGCCGTCATGTTTCGAAATGTTGTTTGACGCCTGATGATAGATTTAATTCACATGTATAAATAATATTTTCTACATATTAATTAATGCAGTTTTTTACTTGAGGCTGAGCATATACATGTATGTACAACGTGCTGTTTTCACTCTATTGTTACCGGCCTTTTTTTTTTTTTTATAGTCATGATGCAGTATACCACTACTGAAATATAACAAGTATATCCAACCGTTGTTACGTCTGTTCTTCTGGGTATGGTATGATATAAATTTGTAAACTCTCTTCAGATATTATCAATATTTGGGGTATTATAAGTCCTTTGCGATATCATAAATGTATTTGGATACTTTGAATATCTTGAGATATTGATGTCTAAATCATAAATTACTAACCTTGCTGGATCCATTGGTTTTAAAACCACTTTCGGCTTGTGAACCTGAAACAATAAAAACAGGATTAAAGTCAAGTTAAGACTTCAAATTCGCAAGTTGTGCTGGGCGAACAACGTGTTAAGGCACAAAATATAGACTGCTAAATCTGAGCAACAGATCAGACTGGATTACGGTGCTGTTGCAGAAAATGTAAATCAAGATCAGACCAAACATTTGTGCAGTATGATCTCAACTCACTCAGTCCACAAAGAAATGAAATTTGTGCCCAACATCCTACTTAACCTCCTACAAGGTAACTCCGAGTTTTAACTACCCAGAGAGATAAGCCTTTTGAAAACATACTGGAAAAGGAGGAAATGTTAGTAACAAGCATCTATTTTTCTTTTTCCACAATGTTTTCTACCCTTTCCAAGACACATCAATCAAGTCAGGTCTAATTTGTCGTCTGCAATTGCTTTCAATTTGGAAAGGTCTGAAAGTTTGTAGTCCTCTAAAGAGTGTTTCATGAACCAGTACAGGCTTGCTGAAATTGATCTATAGGATTTACATATATATATATGAGCCATGCTCTGGTAAAAGGGGGCTTAATGCATCTCCTTGATGCATTGTACCAAGCAAGATATCACATAATTAGGGATCTATTAAATCCACTTTGTCAAACAACCGACTGAATTAAAGGTAGACTGGTCCTTCACATACAGAAAATTGACTGATAGCAAAAAGTTTTGGCCCAGGTCAGCCTGCGCAGACTGACCTGGGTCGATACTTTTTTGCAGAAGCATTAAGCCCCCTTTTCACAGAGCATGGCTCATACACAAGGTACTGTTGTGGACAGCATGGACCAAGATCAGACTGCACCTTCTGGTACAGTGTGATCTGTAGGCTTCACTGTCTGCAAAAACGGCAAAGTATTCTGCCGTGAATTGAAGGTTAATACACCACCAATTTTAGCCTTCTTAACCTGATCAAACGATCAATACGCGTTCACGGCATAGATTAAGATAAGACTACACTTTCTGTGCCATCTGATCTTGATCCATGTTGTCTACAAAAACACATCAGCAAGTGCAAGGCATCCGAAGGGTCCATGCATTAGCATAGACCTTCTGAAACTGATCCAAAGGTCTGTATGGAATTGCAGTGGTTTTGCGGACACTGTTGATTATGATCAGACTTCGTGTTTTATGCAACCTGATCTTGGCCTATATTGTCTTCAAAATACATGTGAATTTGTGCTTGGTATCTTTAGGCTTTTATGCATATCTAGGTCTTCTAAATCTGACTGAAAAGTTGATACGGAATAACAGTGGTTTATCAGAAAATGAGGATCAAGATCAGACTGCTCGTTTTATACAGTCTGATATCGATCCACAATGTCCATAAATAAACATGTGAATTTGTGCTTGACATCTTCAGGGTTCATGCAATATCAAGGCCTTCTATTCTGACTGAAGGGTTGATACGGAATTACAGTGGTTTGCAAGATTTTGTGGAACAAGATCGGGTTGAACCTTCTGTTCAGTCTGATCTTGGCCCACGTTGTCCGCAAGAAATAAAACATATGAGCCATTATTATGTATCCACAAAAATCCATTTCGTCTAACAACCAACTGTGTCGTGAGGTCAACCGGTCTTTTGAGCAGCAGAAAATTGACCAATAGCAAAAAGTATTGACTCATGTCAGCCTGCGCTGACTGCTCGGGCTGACTTGGTTCGATACATTTTGCAGATGCTTAAAATCTCCATTTTGTTTTCCAGAACATAGCACATATAATTGAGCCATGCTCTGGCAAAAGGGGGCTTAATGCATCTCCGTAATCCATCACACCAAGCAAACCATTACATACTTATGGATCCATAACAGCCACCTTTTTTCATAATCGATTAAATCATGAGGTAGACTAGTCCTTAAACATACAGAAAATTGATCAATAGCGAAAAATGTCGGCCCAGGTCAGCCTGCGCGGACTGCGCAGGCTGACCTGGGTCGATATTTTTCGCAAATGCATTAAGCCTCCTTTTCACAGAGCATGGCACAATTATATTTAAGCCATGCTCTGTGAAAAAAAGGGACTTAATTCATCTGCGAAAAGTATCAATTCAGGTTAGCCTGCGCAGACCCCCCGCATGCTAACCTGGGCCGATGTACAAGGTCCAGTTTATCGCATGATTCAGTTGGTTGCCAGACAAAATGGACATTATGGATCCATAATCATGTGACAACTGGCATGGTATCATACATCACAGAGATGCATTAAGCCCCCTTTTGCCAGAGCATGGCACATTTATGCTTGGCATTTTAGGGCCGGTGCATGAGTACAGGCCTTCTGACTCTGAGCCACAGATCAATACGGATTCAATCTTTATTCCAGTCAGACTGGTCTAGGTGTTGACCTAAGACCTACTTGAGTCTACTTCACTAGCTTTGATGTCTCGAAAAAACTGATCAGGATTTTGTTCTCAGCTCCCTTTAGTTCTGTCAAAAAATAAGTTTTCTGGCAGAAAAAATGGGGACAAAGAGAAAGATATAGCTTAAATTCTGTTTGAGCTCTTAATTTGAAGATTTCCGAATTCTGTTGTTTTGCACCCCAGGTCATTTCGAAACAATTTTGGTATTTTGAACTATTTTCGTACCGTTTTAGCCATTTAGTACTACTTTTTTACCCATCTTAGATTGTATCAAATCATAACCTGTTCTCTAAGAAAATACTGCAACCTGCGATATGCACCTTTTGATTAACCCGTTACTTTTCTAGGTAATTCTATGTAAGTTTTATACTGGAGGGGTGTAAAAAATCGTGTTCGTAAGGTAATTAGTTCACTATGCATAATACAAATATGACTTTCTGCAGCAATGTGGGAATCTGCATTGCTAATTGGTGATGGCATAGGTCTCTCAAACTGAAAGCCCCGGGTTTTGATCCTTACCAGAGGCGCTGTGTTTTTCGAGGGAGCGCCCTTGGGCAAGACACTTTTGAGCCCTGACCTAGTTCTGGTGATATCCAGGATATACATCAATGAATAAGACCTTTATCGAAGTGATACGACTGAAATAATGTTGAAAGTAGCCTAAAACACAATTTAACCACAAGCATGCTATTGGCCAATTTTAGAAAACTTTTCAGGAGATTTTGGTGTGACAAAAAAAAATTGCGCCATCATTGGTTATCCAAAGAAAAAAGAATGACATAGAGCAGATTTTGAAGATTTCAAAGAGCTCAGGGTAAATATTATTGATAAATGTATAAGAGAAAGGGATGGGAATGTCTTTAACTCTTGAACAGACAACAATTTTATATGGCTCTTCCATATTGGAAGTATTTGCAGAAGATAAATCGAATGTAGTTGAAACAATGACATCCATCTTTGAACGGACAGAAAACATGGTGGGAAAGGGAGAAAATGCTGGTTACCAGCATCTTCTCCTTTTCCCACAATGTTTTCAAAAGTCTATGGTTCTTAAAACACGGCATTGTTTGGTGAAGGGTTAAAGTAGAATTATTATCCCTCCATGACAATGTGCCCTTCCGGACAGCTTATGCATAGAATAGATTGCCTCGAAACAAACTTGTCAATCAGGTTTTCAGTCTGTTCGCCAGTCTGTCTCTTTGCCTTTTCTCACACTTGCATAAATAATTATTCCTCATACTGTTGTTGATACTGACTGTCTAAAAGCTTGTCTGTCTATTCACATAATCTCTCTCTCTCTCTCTCTCTCTCTCTCTCTCTCTCTCTCTCTCTCTCTCTCTCTCTCTCTCTCTCCCTCTCTCTCCTAGGTCTTGGTGAGGAAAATTGTCACCAAAATACATTGCCATCATTCAGTTTCATTCGGCCACTCATCCCACTACCTCAAAAAAAAAAACAGTTTTGCACATATTAAATCTCGAATGCAAAACCACAGCATAACTAACAAAAGTCGCCCGAATTTCAATTTAGGTCGACACCAGTAAAATCCTACTTTTTGTCCTTTTATTGCCGCCTCGTGCCTTATTATCATTATATCTTTTGCTTCAAGTAAAATAAATTCCGTTTTTTTTTCTGCGATTTTAGATCAAATTATCTTCATTTAAAGAAACCGTTTTTGCTTTTAAATAAGACTGAAGTAGCAGACAGTGAAGATCCAAGATTAGACTACATCTTCTGTGCAAACTGATCTTAGATCTACACCGTCCCAAAAAGCTATTTAAGTCAGCCGGAAAGGGTTCATCCAAAAAACGGTTGAAAGCCATACATCAACATACAAAGGAATGTGTCAAATGTATGAAATATATTTGAAAATTTACCACAAAATTGAGTGGAAGATGTGTTGAATGCACGCACAGACGGTATTTTTACATATCTTTTAAAATCGGTGAATTGTAACTGATTGAAGATGAAGGTTTTTACCTCGTCAAGGAACGCCTACTTTACCACTCTCTTCAAACTTTTTGGTTTGTTTTGTGTTAAGCTTTATTTTTTTTTTATTCCATTACCTGCTGGAGATGATATGTCTCGTCGTACAACAACCCACTTTTGTGACGAGCAACTGCTCCTTTTCAACAGTGTTTTCGTGATACTGTTGATTCTCCTTGATTTTTTTGTTTCTTTGATGTTTAATGCTGTGTTTAGTATCATTTCAAGTTATTCCTCGGTGGCCAGTGCACCTTTCTAGGCCTTCCTGGAGTTTCTTTCATTTCAAATAATATACTGTTCAAGTTGCTGGCTGCTTTTCCAAATTACCACTGTCGAAACACTTTTAAGCTATGAGGAAGAATGAAATCTGTCGTGATGACTATCATCAAAGAAATTGGCCGAGCTAGGCATCGAACTAGAGACCCATTTAGTTTTCAAGCTTTGACCCTTACAGGCTGACCAGAGTTGAACTTTTTTTTTTTTGCCGATGCATTAAACCCCCTTGTCAGAGAGCATGACTCGTATTTTATTGGTTTAAAGGTTTGAATAATGAGATAATTTGTTCCGGAAGAAAGATAGATCAAGTTCTTAAGTTCAAATAACAGTTATGTTTTATAGTTCAAGAATATGGATTTCTTTTGAAGCTTAATGAAAAGTCCAACACCTGTGCAAACATTTTGTCAAAATTTGGTTTTGCGAATAATGATGAAAAAGTTGCCTGCGGAAGATAATGCGTTAAAGATGCCCGTCTACAGCCGGTAAGCAAAAACGCTGTTAAATTTCAAACAATTTAGAATGGTACAGAAATCAGTCCTTTGTGTAAAGATGGATAAATTACTGACATATGTGGTGTAATTGAAAAAAGGAAACACGGAGATTTGTAATCGAAACCGAACATTGGTCAGAAGAAAACTGGCTGACGATCGAAGCTGTAAACAATGGCGGTGCGTCACGGAAATTTATCGTTAGTTTCCGCCTGGAGTCGGATACGGTGTAATTTGCATATAGGTCGCGACCTCCGTCTGAAAATCGAGGCTGCAACAGAGAAGCCTCCATTTTCCTTTGTTTACCTCATTAGACGCAGGGCGAAGGTCAAATATAGTCACGTGAGAGAATGCATGATCTTCATACGAATCTACCCGAGTGTATAACGGATATATCGAAATCTTCGATTCAAGACCAGCCCGCATAGCTCAATAGGTAGAGCGTAGGACTCGTGAACGTGATGTTTCGAGTCACTTGAGGGTGTGGGTTCGATCCCCACGGCTGGCCATCTAAAATTACTAATAGTCTTTCGGATGAGACGTTAAACCGAGGTCCCGTGTGACGGTGCTATACACCGAGCACGTAAAAGAACCAGGCGTAACTTAAGATGGGTTTCGTCCTGTATCTGCACTATCCCCCGTAACAATACTAACATCCTTCAGGGGGCGTCGCCCATATGGGCAACCGGTGGCGACGATAAATAAACGCAAATTCAATCAATTCTTCGATTCAAAAACTGGAAACGACGAGTCTGTTTACATGGAAGGCCGCAACTCAGCGAAATGCATTTTCTATCGACCGTAATCTAAGCAACCTTGCAACCGTCAGGCGCAATATTTGGCATGAAGGTATAAGAATGACTATGGTTTGATAAAATAAAGACAAAATGAGTTAAAACTGGCTGAAAATGAGTATAAGAGCCTCTTTAAACAGCAACAAAAGAAAGAACAAAATAATATTCAAAATAAACTGTTCTGATGAATTAGAGACGAACAGAAAAATGAGCGATCAAAACATATTCAAAATAAGCGAAAAAATATATTTTTAAAATAAAGCGACAAAATATTCCCAGAATAATGGACAAAATATATTTGTTCAATATACACAAACGCAATACATATTTAACCCTTTACCACACAATCTCCAGTTTTAACGACCCTGAGAAAGAAAGCCTTTTGAAAACATTGTGAAAAAAGGAGAAAATACTGGTAACCAGCATTTCTCCTTTTCCCACAATGTTTTCTACTCTTTCAGAAGCAAATATCATTACTTGAGTGACAATTAATTTGTTGTCTGCAAAAGCTTTCAAATTGGACAGGTCTAAATTTTTTTTCGTTTGGTAAAGTGTTAAAAAAAGCCAAACAAAATATATTCATCTCGACATTTCTCACTCTTTGATGCTGCAGGTGGGTCTCATTGTCTATTCAAAATAAATTTACATGTTTTCTGTTTTTTTGCCCCTTCGTCGTGAATCTTTTCTCTGCTATAAGCTTTTTTTTTTGGACGGTGTTTTCTCAAAATCAGACTGCACATTCTTTGCAGACTGATACTGAATCTACATCGTGTGCTTCTTTTTTACGAAAGTGTGACCGAAGAGGTATCTTTATTTGCATAGTAGTTGTCTTCCTAGCTCTCCACAAAACTACATATTTACTGCTCTACGGCGAGAAAATTAACTAACTTGCCCATCTGTACACTAATTGACGCCTTCGATACTGAAAAGGCTTCATAATTAGAACCAAAGAAACTGAAACAAAATAATTCTAATGTAAGGAAAGATAAGAAAACATTGTAGCTAATGGTTGTTTTGAGCAAAATCTCCATATGCGACACTGAATTTCAAAACTCTTTAAAATCAAAACCGACAACAGGCGAAGGATGTTTAAGTTTTCTCCCTTAGATCAAATTACAACCACAAGTGTAGTATGTAGACCACAACCATACTTTCATTATCTAGGTTATATAATATAAAGTCTTAACTTACGTGTAGCTTTTTATAAGTGTGTGTGTGTGGGGGGGGGGGGGGGTTTCGCTTGTCTAATGTAAATGGGCTGGCATTACCATTTTTCAACAAGGATTCACTTTTCTTACAGACCTCATGTATTTATTTAGCAGCACACTGCTTCATCAGACCACCATTAATTTTGATTTCAGGTTTCCCTTTTTACCCACAAGTTAACTTGTAATAAGAGACCATAAGCTGTAAGAAACAAATTTGGTAATAGAATAAGATCAGGTAGTGGTATTGTGCAGTCTGAGCTAGAGCTATACCGTCCGCAAAAAGTAAAACAGATCCCAAATGGCTGTGGAAAAGTTAAGGTACGTCGTCTAAAATTAAAGAAAAAAAAAAAATACCCAGTTGTTTGAGGGAAAATCGACACACCGACATGTATGTTTTTGAGATTTTTTATTTCAATACGCTTTATTGTTCAAAACATTAACTACCTCGTCTTGCCGCAGACCACTTTTCTGATTAAAAAACAAAATGGGACAAGAGGACAAATTGCTCGGGAAGCAAAGCTTTCTCCTTTTTTTCACAGTTTTTTCACAAGTTCGATGAATTTGTGTTATACGCTGCTTTCAAAAATAGTTCAGTCATATCACAGCGACAGCTTATTTTTTATGGTTGTCCTTGGTTACACGTGTTATTATGCATTAAATCTTAGTCAACCTTTGCATTTCGGCCGTCAGTCAGTAACATGCAGGGCTTGAAGGTACAGGATCTCTGATCGAATTCTTAACAAGGCAAATTCCTTTCCGAGGACTGATGATAGTCACTGCGTCAAGATCCATTCCTCTCTCATCGCTAATCATTGGTTCGATAATGTTTGAATAGAAAAGCAGCTAGTGGGCAAGTATGAGTAAAAATAATGAAGAGTAACCTCGCCAGCAATTGCCTCTTAATTCTCATTTCTTTTTTGCGTATTGTTTAAAGGTCAGTTAGATTTTTTTTTAAAGACTAGATGTGAAAGCGGTGGCTACACTTCTATATTAGTGTAATAAAAATACCCTCAGATAGGCCGGCAGGGGCCTACAGAATAAATATGTTCACATCTTTTACCAATCGCAAATTACTATCTATTCATTCGGACATACCAATACCATAAAGTAGGTCAAAAGCCAGCTTATTCAGTCAGCTTTAAAAAGGGAGCTCCAAGAAAGCATGGATGTCGGTGCACTGGCCAACGCGATAAAACAATGAAAAATGACGTTGAAAGCGGCGTTAAACACCTTACAAAAAAACAAATCTGGGCATTTCGAATATATATCGAAGAGTTTACCTAAGGATGGGAATTATTTCACAAGGCTACGTAACACTAACAGAAAACAATAGATACCTGTTACGTGTAAGAAGCACATATTCACTATTACAATGAATTGATCACATTTTCTACAACCATATCCTTTTTTTTCTCCGAGATACTGAACGTTTACTCGTAACCACAAAGCAAAATTTCAGACTCATCTGTATTGAAGGAATTTACAGACGAGAAATCAATTGGTTTTCAAAATAGATAGTATTTGTCCTTGAATAGATAGAAAAAAAAATGTGGGAATATGGAGAAAATTCTGGTTACCGGCACTTTCTCCTTTTCCCGCATATTTTTTGAAACCGTCTTACTCAGGGTCTTAAAAAGTCGGGATTATGAGGTAAAGGCTTCAACTCTTTGCCAGACAGCAATATTTCTACACTCGTCTAAATTTAAGCCTGCCAGACAGCAATATTTCTACACTCGTCTAAATTTAAGCCATTGCTGACGAAAAGTTAAATGTGATTCAGAAGAAAAAAATAAGTTTTTGAAAGAGTAGAAAATATTGTGGGAAAAGAAGAAAATGTTGGATGCCTATCAAAGACAAATCTATTGCTTTTAGCCGCATTTAATATGCCATCTGTAAATGCTTTCCGTTTGGACTTTTTTTAACCTTTTCCTGCAATGTTTCCTATCCTATTAAAGACAAATCTTATGACTGGAGCAAAATTTGATACGCCATCTGCAAATGCTCTCAATTTGGACGATTACACCGCTTCTAGCGTTATTTCAGCAATATCACAACGACAACTAACTTATTCATTTGTGTCATGGGTTTCACCAATTATAGGCTAGGGCCTTGAAATGTCTCGCCCAAGGACACTCGCGCGAAAAAACCCACAGCGTCGAGTGAGGATTGAACCCGGGGCCTCAAGGTTACGAATACTATACATTAACTGCTGGGTCACGCAGGGCCCTTCAGGTGAGTTGAAGGGACATTCAGTAACAGAAAGAAACGTACCGGTCTCCCCTAGTTCTGGGTCTTTGTCAAAGGCCGGGTTCGTATAACCATAATTCTCTTTGGTAGCTCTGTCTGGAACATCTTTTAACTTCTCCGGCTTTAATATATCTAGAAATAAATAAATAAGTAATATTAAAATAAGGACGAAAACGATATTGTTGTGCTGAAGCCTGTGTTAGTCTCATACTATACAGTCCCGAGTTTTAACGACCATGTGGCTTGAAAACAATGTGGGAATGGGAAAAAATGCTGGTAACCAGCATTTTCTTCTTTTCCCACAATGTTTCTGTCCTTTCAAAACCAAACCCTTTGAGTCATATTTACCTGTTTACAGTTGTTTTCAATTCGGACAAGTCTTAACATTTGTTGTTTGGTAAAGAGTTAACTAAGGCAGTTATATGGGCAAGGCGTTATTTACCCGGCTATAGCTCAGGCACTTGTTTATTCACAAAACTTCGCTCTCTATATCCTATTAAGTCTTATACATTAGGTAATAGAATGCAAAGTTTCCAAAGTAAAGTGCCTGTGGGTTTTAGCTATCTACTCCGAATTATTCTTAACTCTTTCGCAAATGACAAATTTTAGACTCTTCCAAATTCAAAACATCAGCAGACGACAAATACGAGGTTGGTACAAATTGGCTTTTCAGTTCTCTCATGGGGTAGAAAACATTTTGGAAAAAGAGGAAAATGCTGGTTACTAGCATTTTCTCCTTTTTCCCAAAACTGTTTACAGAAGTATTCTTCCTCAGTGTCGTATAAACTTGAGATTGTTTTGTAAAGGCGGAAAAAAAGAATGCATCCAAACTCTCGTGAGATATTGTAAATTAAGGCGCCGTGCATTGAGATTTCATTTCGTGAGTTTTTGAGAATTTTTCTTAAAAATAAATCTAATTTCCCTCCGACTGCAAACATGGCTTAAAATATCGCAAGAAATACATCTAGATAGCACGAGAAAATGTCCCATTTTTAAAAACTTCCTATGAATTGCTTATCCCTTTAAAAATTGGTAGTCCTTATTGCACGATAAGGGATTGATACATTTAAACCCACTGGAAAAAAAGTTGCGCGAAAATCGCTGTCGACAGAAACATTGGACTTTGGCCTTGACAATCGAAGGTTAGAATCCCAACAGATGGTATTTGAGCTTTTTTTTTTTTGCTCCCCATCAAGGGTAAACAGTCACGCCCTAATTTTTTGCAGACAAAATATCTCCAGTTTTTTTTTAACACTTTTCCTGCTAAATAAGTGAAATGAAACTATCAAGCCGATACTAAAAAATCCCGATTTCCCATTTCAAAGGTAATTTTTTGGGGAAAATATGTCCTTATCGGACAGTGTAGATCAACGATTAGACTGCACGTTCTGTGCAGTCTGATCTTGATCTACACTGTCCGCAAAAGGTCAGTGAGTAGCGCTTTGCAGCCTAGGGGTTAAAAACAATAACCATGTCAGTTGCTAGTTTAACGCATATATTAATTAGACATCTAGTTAAAGATATATACATACGAGGATGGAGGAGGTGAATCGGTGATATTTAAACCAAGCATGATCTAAAGTTTGTCTATAAAGTTGTAATAATCCTATACAAACAATGTAGATACAACATTTAACCTAAATCATCAAATATTAGTATATTTGTCTAAAAAGTTTTCCTTCGTGTCGATATTTTGACAAATCTGTCACCGGTGTGTGACTGGGTTTGAGTCTTGAAGCGGCCACGGTTTTGAAACGTTGTGGCAATCGAAGAAACTGCTAGCCACGAGCATTGTCTCTTCTTCAACCATCTATCAACCATTCACCAAACATCCCTTTATTTTAACGACCCTGATGGTGAAAACTTTTAAAAACAGTTCCTTTGAGGAAGGCTCTTAACGCCTTACCACACAATCCCGAGTTTCAACATTCTTGAAAACATTGTGTGAAAAGGAGAAAAAGCTGCTTACCAGCATTTTCCCCTTTTCGCACAATGTTTTCTACCCTTCTACAAACCAAATTCAATTTTTGAATCACATTTATATTGTCGTCTGCTAATGCTTTGAATTTGGACTAGCCCAAATTTTTGTCGTCCAGCAAAGGGTTAAACATTGTCCAAGCAAATAGATCAAGCTGGTGCATAAATGTTTAACGTCAAAAAAGTGACTGATTATGATCTATGTATATAATGGCTTTCGACGACATGAAATAACGCGGGAAAATTTATAGGGAAATTTCATTACTGAAACATGATATACAAACACACACTTGTATTTTGTGTTTCGGCGTTTTCGGTGTTTCGACGACCGAGTGGGTGGCTGGTTTGCGTGTCCCCCATTCAGATCGGAAAGATTGATACATGTAGCTTGACTGAATGGTGTTTTAGCCACTCTCAACATCATTTCAGTCATGTCACGGAGACAGCTCACTTATTCATATTTTTCCTGTGTTTCACCAGTACCAGACTAGGTTCTGATTTGTTTATGTCAGGAAGACGTAGCCCCAGTATTCTGGTTCGTTTGGAGACTGTACAAAAGAAGGTTCTAGATGGACATTCCAAATTGTTGATCATGTTTACAATCATATTCTTGCCAACGATGAATTTCAAATTGCAACCTCTCTCTCTCTCTCTCTCTCTCTCTCTCTTTCTCTCTCTCTCTCCACAATAGACAAATGCTTTTCATGCAACAGAAGTTCTGAATTGAATTATAATCATGCCAGCACGTCCCCTTTTACAGTTTTTCAGCCATAATAGGACAAACATTTACAAATTCATGTCTCCACTGAATTTTTTCAGTAGCCTACTGGGCTGCGGCTGTAAAGTTCTTTACGAGAGGACAAGCCCTCCCACCAATGTACCACAGCGAATCAAAGCAAGGTTCCCTGATTAGAATCCAGATAAAAATACCAATGCATTAATTACTAAGCCTACCGAAAACCACCTTCATTTCATTTCAAGCTTGAGAAGTCGGTATTACATGCAGAGAGAGAGAAAAATGGGGGTGAAGTTTTTAACTCTTTACCAGCCGACAAAAAATTTAAACTGGTTACCGTCGAAAGCATAATGCAGACTATACATTAAATCTGAACAGTGTGACCAGATTTCTCTGTAAGAGATTTAAAAACATTGTTAGAAAAGGAGAAAATGCTGGTTACCAGCATTTTCTCCTTTTCTCACAGTGTTTTCAAAAGCCTTCTTCCTCAGGGTCGTTAAAACACGGGATGGTAAATGGTAAACACAAAAGTCTTTTCATTCGTTTCGGTAGATCTACTTTTTTTTAAAATGCGCATTTTTATGTCTCGCTTTTAATGGCGTCAATTAAAACTTCGGTGATATTAAATACAGTGTCATGTTTCAACTTTTGAATTATTGAATTAGTTCACGGATTCAATTCTGTGTATTACTTTACAGTTTACAAGCTTTCTGTTAAAGACTGTTTTCTAAGCGTGTCTAATTTTAATTGTTTATAATTCAGCCATCTACAACACAATCCTGAGTTCTGGCCGTTGTCGAAAAAAGGTTTTGAAAACGATGTAGGTAGCCAGCATTTTCTCCTTTTTCCCACAATGTTTTCTACCTATCCGATGACAATTCCAATCATTTGAGGCGCATATGTATAATATGTAATTAATTCTATCTTCTTCAAAAGGTTCCTACAATTTGGACAAGTCTAAAACTTTTGTTGTATGGTATTCAAACTTAATGGGTTATTTAAGAAAAATGACATACTGCCCTTTTGTTTAAGGAGATAATGAAGTTCTGAGTGCTTTTCGATACCTCAAACACGGTTATAATTCGAACCGATTCCTTTAACCCTGTCCTTCCAGGGGTTCGACCTATTCGATACGACAAATTATGAAAGTACATGTACAGTGGGGTTTTTTTTAACGACGTATATCACAAATGTTCCCGCGCATCCTACTGCGCATGTGTTTTATCATGGATAGTGAATCAAAAGTGCACCTATGTATTTTTTGCACAAATGGTAATACTATTGGTGCACTGAAACAAGTAGCACTTTCTTCGGGTAGTATTAGTAAACAGAAAAAAAAAAAGATCTGTGAACTGTCACCGTGAAATAATTAAAATACTGTTGACACGGCGTTACACACCAAACCAGCAAACAAAGGCAGAAAATTTAAAGCTGTGGAAGTATAGCTGTTTCCACTTTGAAACTTATTGTAGGAAAAGGAAAAATCGCGCCAAATCAGCAATTTCTCCTTTTTCCACTATGTTTGATGAGCGTTTATCCTATTTTTTCCTTGAAAAAAATCAACTTCCACAGTGACCTTCATCCTTGTTTTCTGACGAAATAAGCACGGATAGGTGCCATTTTTATTTTTTCTTATTGCTTAGAATTATAAATACTACAAGTGTGGAAATTTTGAGAAAAATCTGTCCGTTAGAAAGTATGTATTTATTAAAGATTAACCCTTAATTCGGTCAAATTATCTCCCTTTTTAAGTCAATGGTCTGCATATTTGTACATTTACCATGCTCAAAACCAGGCTTTCATATATTTTTTGTGCAAAACTAAATGAATTTTCATTAAAATGATGTAGATCTATATGTATATATTCTTCCGGTAATTTTCCTATTTAACTGACTATTAAAGAAAAGCGTGTTAAATCAAAAACAAGCTGAAATTTGGAACTATATATACCTTTTTCGAAGGCAAATTTCTCAGAAACGAGCACGGTGACCCATATATATTTTTACTGTAATCTCCTAGAGACATGATGAGCTTTGTATGTGCAAAGTTTTAAAAGAATCTGTCGTTTAAATTTGTGATATACGTCGTTAATATTGTAGAAGACGATTTCATTTATTGTTCCACATTAATTTTGGTTTTTCGTCCGCAAATGCTTTCTGTAAATCTGGCTGATTAAAACATTTTGTAGAGATCAAAAAGTCTTAAACCAGCTCACAAAAAAACCTAATATTTTTGTAAAGTTCCTACCGCTATTTATAAAATAAACGGTCTCGAAAACAAACACAAAGGGAAGACGAAAGGGTGACATAGACCTCGTGTCTTATGTTGACAGTGGGGATTATCCCATTGCCCATTTAAACTGTAAATAATTAGCCTCGACGCCGTTATATACAAGTGAACATGTTCATAATTCGAATGGGATCGCCTTCTCAAATCACGTGTGATTAGCTTATCGTAAGAATGACCCTGGGGTATCTTTGGATCTTATACAGTCATGATAAAAGGGGTAACTAACAGCAGTCCGCCGGGAAAAAATATTTGATTAGTATTTTACGACACTTTTAACAGTGCTTTTATATCAATGCCACACGAGAACTAAGCAGAAATTCTGCAATGCTTTGCATAGTGATATTTACAGGCAACTAGGGATCGAACGAAAATTACCCAATTTCAAACACAACACTTTCCACAACTGAGTAAAAGATGGCCTCCTAAAAAAAAAATGAAAATAAATTTCTCCCCAATTTTTCCATCAAGCTTCCTTTGACTGTGGATTTTCCTAAGTGTTATGCAAAAATATGAACTTTTTAAAGTTTTAACATAAAAAATTGAAAACTTTAATCCGTCGTTACAGGCATTTACTCCAATTTTCAGAATATTTTATAAAAAAAATAATCAGAAAAAATAAAAATATTGGCCTTTCCTAACGAGTATCATTTCTGTCGCTGGTAACTATTAGCGAAATATCTGAAATAACACACATGTACTTGGTAATAAATTGAGAAAGAAAAGATCGGTATATCGTGTTTATTTTCCTTCGTTTTCATCTTGTAATTCATCTTATTTGTGTACACTACTTGTAATAACGTTCATTGATCATTCAATTCACTGTAGTCATAGGTATGCTGTAGGAACTTAGTTCAAAATAATTTGGGGGATTAAAAAAGCATTAATGGACATTTTAGATGTGTGGAAAAATTACATGTAGTACAAGCAAAAATCTATAGAAATGCCTGTCGTGGATATTCAAATAAATTTTGTTTCGTCGAGATAATTCTAGTGACTCTGAAATCAGTGACTCAGTTTTTATATACAATCGGGGTCCTGCGTGGCTCAGTGGTAAAGTGTAGGACTCGTAACCTGGAAGTCCCAGGTCTGAACTTCACTGGAAGGACTAAGTTTTTCGTTAGGAGCTTTCTTGGGCAAGACACTGCAGAGCCCAGCCCAGAACTAGTGAAACACAGGAAATACATAAATATGTGGGCTGTCGCTGTGATATGACAGAAAAAATGCTGAAAGCGGCGTAAAACACATCAATCAATTAATGAACAATCAAAGAATCACGAACGCCCCATATTGTGAATGTTCATTATAATGATGTTATCGAAAAAAAAAAACTGTAAAATATGAAACAATATAATGTATCAGTAACTTCCGTGCTTTGAACGTAGCATGTCCTTCGACATGACGAATAGCAAAAAGTTTCGACCCATGTCAGCATGCATAGTCCACGCAGGCTGACATGGGTTGATACTTTTGCAGATGCATTAAGTCCCCTATTCACAAAGCTTATCTTATTTTGACTTCAAATATAGACACAGGACAAAGAACATGGGTCCGCGCTACATATCTGTCGAGGTGTTCCTGGACCGTATTGACAGACCATATCCAAATACCATTCTGATTCTTAATTCCAAGACTAGCTATCTAACTGGCTAAGACGTTCTATGTCAGGCAATCAGATGGCTTGTCTGGAGAATTTCGTATTAGAACAATATCTAATATGGTAATAAAGGCCCCTGTATCTAATGTATCATGTACATGTACGTAGTTTGATATGTTGATTTGATATAGGATCCCTTAATAGATTTTCTTTACGAATAAACTTTCAATCGGTAGTAAAAAGGTCAAAATAAGATTTATATGGTAATGGCGCTATAATTACATGCATAATGGTTCGACTGAATGAAAATACAATAAAATTATTTTAATAATGAGACATTTCGGTCGTAAACTTTAACAATGATTGCACGTATGTACAATGTTCATGTTTCCTGTGTAACCTTGACCTTTTATCTGACATATTTAGCCGATATTCTACCTTTCGCGACCATGTATGTATTTTGTAGATGTTGTGGACCAGAATCAGCCCTAATTTTTTTACCAAACAAATCTTAAGTTTAAACCAATATAGGGAGGAAGGCTTGTTAACAAATTGTGGAGAAAAGGAAAATTTCTGGTCACCTGCATTTTCTTCTTTTCTCACATTCTTTTTTACTCTTAAAGGGGGCTTCCTTTCATTTGTACCAATTCCGAATTCGCCATCGGTAGATGCTTTTAGTTTAGAAGAGTATACAGTTTGTCGCATCGGAAAGAGTAAAAGTAAGATAAGCCAGTACATACGTGCAGTCTGATCTTAGTCTATGGATCAGTTTTCGTTTCCATCAGAACGTTTTCGCAAATGTTTTGCCCGATCAGTGGAAATCTGTGATATGCAACAATCTAAATTCTGAAGGAAAAAATTATGTAGCTTAGCCCTTTAAGCGCTGAATTCGGCTTCAGTTGTAACACTTTTTTGGGGTTAAAATAGCATGCAAGCTAACCTGTCTCCTTCACATGATTCGTCACGAGCTATGTCCGTAAACTCTTTTGGTAATACAGGCAGCTCGTAATCCAGAGGCTGCCAGTTTAAATACCAGCTTGGCAAAACGAGTGTTATCTTTTTTCAAATAGCTTTCAAAACTCTTTCAGTGCGAAATACGTAAACTTGACGCTTTTTATCGGCTGAAAATATATTCTTCTGTAACTCTCAAGGATTTTATCTTATGAACTTGACCAATAAAACGGACTGTTTAAAATAAAATCAGGCGGCAAATTCTTTTCCCAACTAGAAACTGTGTTCCTATCCACATTTTGAATCAGATCAACAGTGCTACTTAAAATGGTTGGTGAATAAAGATCCCTTTTTTGACTTCGTTCAGAAACATTGCCAAGGTTTGATAATTTGACTAGAAACGCGGTGAGGTCGTTGTGAAGTCTGTCAGGACTTAGGAAGGCAAGGTAACATGTACTGCAAGCGAAGAACAGACGATGCGATATGAGTGCTAGGGTCGATAACTATACTACTTGTCGGTGAGTCAACTTTATTGCTTCTTGGTAACCCTTTTCCTGCACTGGGTTCATGTTTGCCAGAGATCATATGCCATGCCATACCACAAGTCGTGCAGCGAGTACTACAATCCGTATTACAAACCAGAATTGTGTAGCTCAAAAATTCGTTCAGACTCAGAACATGAACAGCAAGTTATCAAAGCTAGTAACGAAGAAGAAGAAAAAGAGGAAGAGGAAGAGGAAGTGGAAGAGGGTGATGAAGAATATGAAGGGTTAAAAAAAGAAAAGCTCATGTTATGTAAAAATCTATGTTTATCTGATCATGTATTCAACATATTTTGAGTTATGTTCGGCATAAATCAAATGGTCACGTGACTGGGTGAATTGCCTTCCAGCTAGGGATGACATGGTTTTTTACGGTCGCGTATTTAACTCTTTACCATACAAATGTTATGAGACAGAAGTGGAAGGTTTTTGAAAACAGTGTGGTAATGATATTATGTTTTTTAACTTAAAATATAAATGAGCCGTGCTCTGGCAAAAGGGGGCTTAATGCATCTCCGTGATACATGATACCAGCCCAAGTCATCACAGAATTATGGATCCATAAGAGCCATCTTTTTAAATAATCGACTTAATCATGAGGTAAACTGGTCCTTTGACAAACAGAAAATTGACCAATAGCGAAAAGTTTCGGCCCAGGTCAGCCTGCGCGGACTGCGCAGGCTGACCTGGGTCGAAACTTTTCGCAGATGCATTAAGCCCCCTTTTCACAGAGCGCGGCTCAAATTCTTTCTTCTAGGACACATTTAATAAGTCGTCTGCAAATGTTTCCAGATGGGACTTAATGAATCATCTGAAACATCGCTCTGTCCGCGTACAAAACTCACTTGTAGCAAATGCACTACTGATTTTACTTACTTAAAATGCAGGACGATATACATCAGCGATCAGACTGCGCGTTCTTTTTGGTCTTTTCTTGACCTACAATGTCTACAACGCACCATGGCATGGTATGAGATAAAGCAATATCTGCGAAAATGGGAATACCCCGCGTGAAACCCACCCAGTTTATCAGGAAGTGTTTTTTAAGCGCGGTTTCGTTTCGGATGTCAAAAAGTTTTTTAATAAATAAGGATTATGACTTGTACAAGAACTCTAATACACATGTAGGAAAACATGAATTATTTGTTTGTATTGGAGTTTAACGCCGTTTTAACAGCTTCGATCATATCACGGCGGTCAGTGCACCTATGCATGTGTTTCTGGCTTTTTCACACCAGTACTGACACAACTTTCTTTCCAAGCCACTGACTACTTGCATCCGAGATGTGAGAGGCGAAAAATCGCCGGATTTAAAGTTTGCCCCAACCGGGTATCGAAATCGCAACTACTGGGTCATGAGTCAGGTGCACTTACCACTGATCTACCCGGGCGGGCACATGAATCATTGTTAACTTCATTATTCCAAACTATGAAAAAAGGGACATTAAAACTTTAAGGATAATCTTTTACAGTCCAAAAGTTCAAATAACACCATCAAAATAATCTTTATAATTTTTCAAGAGTTATTCCTCGTTAAATAGACAACGTTCTTTTCATAATTCGTAAATTTTAATGCAACGATTTTTCCCTCAACAGCAAACAAATCGAATTGCTTTGCTACGGTACAGCTGAATTAACGCTCAGCATGATTTAAATCAAAGTACTGAAACTACAAAAAGAAGGTGATGGTAGAAATCTGATAGCAAATAGATTTCAACAGTGGACAATCTTATTACAGATGCATTCATCTGATGGTTGACAGCATTTTTTTCTACGATTGATAGTATCATTTCATGACTATTTTCCATAAAATCGTCACATCTTAGCGTTTTGCATGCGGTTTAAGGCGTTAAGAAAGTTGTTTGGGCGAACTGGCAGTGGTTTGGAGTGTTTTTTTTCGAGTGTGTGTTTCTCTTCCTTATTAATCCGCCATGTAGACGTTACGAACTAGGTCATGTCAAAGCTGCGACACGAGGCTATTTTCAAATCTAGAGCTATTTCTATGATATTTAACTCTGAAGTTCAAAGTTTATATAATTTGCTAGCACATATTTCAATCCACATGTTATTTTCACATACCTAATGACACAGACACGTCTGTTCATTGATCTATGAGGAACTATTTTTCTGAAAACAGAGGAGTGATTCATCTTCACGAGACTTCAGACTGACGGATGCCATAAGAAGGTGAGACGTGAAAGATCATCAATTTCTGAAAATTTACTCAAGTTTTGACAAACCAAATCATGTCGACACCGACGTTAGCGTTGGGATTTCGTGTTGCCCTAAATTAATCGTATGTCGATAAGATCGCCAGTTCGATCATTTCGATTCGACTGGTTATATGGCGTTGGGACACTGACGGAAGTAACTGTAGTATGCATCAAAACGTATGTAGGACGTGTTACTTGTACAGAAATGTCAAAGGATACTATAGAACCATTGAATGAAACCTTTGATGGATTTCATCACTGTGATGACTCGGTAAAGAAGGCAAAAACAACTGCCATACAAGTGCAAGGTGTTTACGTTAAGCGTGTTGACAGCGGACGACAGCATTAACGATGCAATACACAATGTCGTCTGACAGGAAATGTGTCACACCGACCTTGTAATCGAATTGTTAAGTATGCATTTTGACAACTGTCATGTCGCGGAAACCGCCCTCATTTCCTTTGACAAGAAAATGTATATATACACACATGATTTCTTATATGGCCTACGATATCCAAATTAGGTGATCTCATAAAATTCTTATTGAGGTTGGTGCAATGCTGTACATAGCAACAACAGTCTTTATAGAGCATTGTCACTTTACAACTCAACTTTTGCTCAGATCAAATTAAGCAAATACAAGTAATCCGCAACGAAAGGTGACGTGCTTTTTTTCATGCGTAGGCGGTTCCTCTGTTTAATAGCAACTCTTACGTGAAATACAAGAACGTTTAATTGTTCTTATCGAGCCATAAAAATAATTCAAATTCATTAATTGTCGCTGTGGTCTGATGTTCAACGAATAATAACTATAACTCGTGAATGTCACTTTCTTCTACAATTATCAGTGTCATCCGGTATATGATGTCATTTTTAGTTTGTGACCTTTTGTTTATTTACTGTGTCATATGAACTGCATTCTGTTTTGGCGCCAGTCTAATTGTGGCATTTATGAGCGTACTGACCTGTAGAAATTGTGAGCATTTTTATTTCTGTACTCGTTGTGTTCGCTGTGAAAACAAAGCTACATTGTTTTCTAAGCTCAACCGATGCAGTCCAACCAAATCGCGCATAGGAAAGACACTAATGCCCCTAAAAGTAAAATCATTCAGCTAGCAGTATGATCCACAAGTATGTGAATGGTGTATGTTCTACCAACCGTTGCACTATTGATTAATCCTTTTCCGAATGTCCATGCGTTTTCAGGACACTAAGGAAGAAGTAATTTGAAAAAAAAAACTTGTTTCTCAGCTTCTCATCATTTAAGCCAAAGTCAATTTCATCGTCAGCAAATGTTTTTAAATTTGGAGAAGTTCTTAATATTGTCGTCTGGTAAAAAGTTCTATGAAACGGACCTTGTCCTCTGTAAAAAAGAAGACCAAACTGAGTGGTTTCGGTCGGACCATGTGACTACAGATCGGATGGTATTGAATCAAAATAGTTTTACAACACCTGAAGTGTGTAAACGCGTGTTGGCATCGTTGTTGCAAGCCTTGTGTCAAGACCCTTCCGACCCTCCCTATTATAGGGTGTCTTTCTGCGTACTTCCATTAACAAGTTTTGAATTTTCTTACTGCGATAAACTCAATTGAGCTTTCTGGTTAATATATTTACCTCGTTTAACTCTATCGCTACCTACTCAAGAAATTTAACTGTTTTTTTTTTTTCAAGGTTTAAAAGAAGATTTCCATTACTAAATTGAAGATACTGGGCTGTAGTCTAGAATCGGGTAACGGATGGTGTATCAATGCTTTTAATCGTTGTTGTCTTTGCTGTTATATTTGTGCCATACTCTGGCAAAATAGGGCTTAATGTAACTCCGTGATGCATTGAACCAAACTAGTCACCACATAATTATGAATCCATAAGGTCCATATGTGTCTACCAACCGACTGAATGATGAGGTAGAATGGTCCTTTGACATACAGAAAATTTATCAAAAGCAAAAAGTTTTGACCCATGGGTCGATACCTTTTGCAGATGCATTAAGCCCACTTTTCATAGAGCATGGCTGATTTGTTTACGATCTTTTGGATCGTTTCTTGATCTAGTGTGTAATTGTCCGTCAATAAACACGTTTCTCCTCTTCTTACTGGGATACCGTCGGTTTGGTCATCCTTGTTAATATGTTTATCACGTTAAGAGCCTCTCCTTTTTTTCTTCTAAAAGACGATACATGCAAGAAGACATGATGGACGATTTTCTTTTCCTCAGCTTTTTTTCCTCAACGTTTTGAAACAGTGGCTCCTTCTGAGACTTAAAATTCCGTGTTTGTATGCTTGGTCGAACGTAGAAGCCGAAAATTTACCATCTACACAATATGTACGTTTGTTTCTCATTTCTGAGTGAAAACACCAAAATGTCATTATTGTCACTAAAATGCTATGGCAACCCACCCTCATACCTCACTTTGCAAATGCTACATACTTCGTGCTTAGCTTACAGCGTTTCTAGCACATGAATTTTTTTTTAAAAGTGAGAATAAAATAAAAACGGAATCATTTTTCATTTGAAGACTTTTCTCAATGTCTCACAATCTTTCCTAGTCAATAAATCAGAATGATGATTTTTTTTATGTTTATTTTAATATTTATTCACTTAGAAATCTGTTTATGAGGTACGACTGAGGTCAAACAGCGAAACGCAACTTGTCAACAATGATTTATATCACAATACGACTTACAGAAAACTGTTCAAAAACGTGTTACATTATATTTAACATACATTGTCGAATACTTGCGGTTTAAAAAACAGCAAGTCGCACAAAAACGACGTTCTCACCCCCTTCGGTGGTAAGATTTTGACAGCACTAAGGTAAAAGAAGCTGTTACATGTAGCAAATACTGGTCCTTTAGCGACAACGCGTTTCATTCAATTCAAGACGTACATTTTCTTGCCTTCAATCGTTTTTGGTTTGTAAGACTTTGGCTTAGGATTGGGCCTGTATTTCCCAACCAGTCTTGAAAGTAAGCCATGCCTGGCAAAAGGGGGCTCATTGCATCTCCATGATGCACTTTAACATGCAAGTCATCTATTAACTATGAATCCATCAAATCCATTTAGTCTAGCAACTGAATAAATCACGAGGGCGGATGGTCTTTGGACAAGTAGAAAACTTACAAACAGCAAACAGTTTCGACCTATGTCAGCCTGTGGCGACTGGGCAGGCTGACACGAGTCGATACTTTTTGCAGATGCAGTCAGTCCCCATTCCACAGAGCAAGTACATTTGATCTAAATCTCATGACTTTTTCGCATCTTAGATTTAACACAATTTCTGACTGGCTATACCAAATGTTTTAGCCAATCAGAAATAGCGTTACTTTCTCATTCTAAATATAGAATAAGACTAGGAATGAAAGTTAGAATGCTTGGTGAATACTGCCTTCTACAGTAAAGGACAAGAGTTATACATGAAAAACAGCTTACTATTTCAGACACAAATGTTGCAGTGGCCTTTTGTCTGTCGACCTACGAGTATATTGAATTAATGACTTATGGGGTGTTTAACGACGGTCTCAACCTTTTAAAGGGCATATCCTGGCTGCCGATGAATCTGTCTATATACATGTCATGTAGGTTAAATCACTGAAGAATCGATAGAATCTTCAGGGGGTGCAAGGTGGTTGATTCTTAACCAGTTTAAAGACTCTAACATAAAAGACCTTTGAAAACATTGTGGGAAAAGAAGAAAATGCTGGTAACCAGCATTTTCTCCTTTTCTCACAATGTTTCCTATCCTTTCACAGACAACGCTCATAATTTTAGCCAAATTTTATTTGTCGACTGAAAGGGCTTTCGCTTCAGATGAGTCTACAATCGTGACTGTTGTAAGTTAACCCTTAGGCTGCTAAGCGCCACTCACCGACCATTTGCGGACCGCGTAGATCAAAATCAGACTGTACAGAACGTGCAGTCTGATCTTGGAGCTACACATTCCGATAAGGAGATATTTTTCCTCAAAAAATGCCTTTCAAACAGCAACATTTGGGTTTCTAATATCGGCTTGAAAGTTTCTTTCTTTTATTCAGCAGGACAAGGGTTAAAGGGTTTTCAATACGATTTACACCAGACAGAAAGTTTTACCAGGCTAATATTGCACTCTGCAGCCATAGATGGTAGACAAGCCGATATTCGAGTATGCAGCCATTGAGTTGCGATCGTCTTCACCTACTTCACCTACTATGTTACTTAACAGGGATCAAGATTTTAGTCATTTTACGACCGTAGAGTAGGAACAGAAACATTTGGCTTTTTACAATTAAAATGCAGGCGTAAATACGTATGAGACGTGCTATGGCAAAAGGATTTTTAATGCATCTCCGTGATGCGATATACTAAGGAAGTCATAATATTACGGATCCTTCAAAGCCATTTTGTCTAACAACCGACCGAACCTTGTGGTAGGATGGCCTTTTGACAGGTAGAATATTTCACAATAGCAAAAACGCGGACTGGTTGCGCAGGCTGAATCGAGTCGATATTTTTTTAAGCAGATGCATTAAGCCCCATTTTCACAGAGCATGGCTCACATATTGTGAAAACTGTATTTGCGACTGAAAAAAACAATCTCCTAAAACTCAGACAGATTCTTATCTGATAGGCTTGACCTAAGCGGAGGGTATAGATCAAAGATCAGGCTGCACGTTCTGTGCAGTCTGATCTTGATCTATGCCCATGTTTTCACCAATGCTGCTGAAAGGGTTCAGCCTCTAAATCCATTGTAATCAGCAATGTTTTGATTCGTCGTAAATTTTGTTCAAACAGCTGATAAAAGTTAAGAGTGCAAAGGGTTGTACATTCCACGGATGTTTAAGGCGAGCTCCGTCGCGAAATTCGAGCCGACCCTTACGCTTTATTAACTTATTAAATTCAATAGTTTGAAATATCATGTTGTGTGTATATTCGTCACCAGGCATGCACAAGTGTTTTGCGTAGTTCACTTTTCTCTCTCAAGAATGGCAGTGATTTTATAAAGAGTCAAACATTGCTTTTAGTTACTCTTTAGCACACTATTTTAATGGTGCTAAACCGGAAATGCATGGCGCATAACTGTAATGAAAATTTGTCTTGCCGCGATGAAAAGTAGATCTTTATCTTTATTTGTCGAATTCACTGTAATGTTAACCTTTTTCGTAACCAGGACAAAAAAAAAAGGTGTAAATTACTGTCGAAGCTTTATTTCTTATTTGCTCTAAGTGCGGTAGCTCACTAGGTAAGGTACACAGCTTGATACCCGGAAGTCGCTGGTTCTATTCTTAGCTCGGAAAAGTTCTTCCCGAGAATTGGTGATAAATCATTGTACAAGATTCATGCATTAGAAATCAGAAAGTATAAGGGTTATTTTATGCTTTATTATGTTATTCTTAACACTTTGGTATAATATAATCACGTTCGCAGTATAAAATGATTGATGCACTATTCAGCACGCCATAAGGCAAAAGAGCTTCATGAAAAAGATTAATTAACCTGGTAGCTGGAATAGACAGTACTTGTAAACATTATGCGGAAAAAATGCATGCTGACATAAGAAACAAAAACCAAGAAAAAACGCAGACGGCTGGTTTTTCACCTATGCTTCGTTGAAGGCCCGAGAGCGAGCAAAGTTTCATGTAAACTGTTTTGTTTGTTACAGGACAATTACATCAATACAAAAAAAAAGTATGTCGATTATTTGATCTGTTCAAGTTCGGTTGGTCAACTTCACATCTCACGGCGGAACAGTTACAGTTATAACAACATTAATTCTAAATTTGATAATCATTTTTTCTGTCAGTGACTGGTAGTTGGTCAAAGTCTACTTTAACAAATCGTAAGACTTATAAAAATCGCCAAATCTTTAACCCTAAGGTTGCTTATTGCGACTCAAGAAGCTTTTACCGACAAATTTAGACCAGACAACATGTGCAGTCTGATCTAGGGTCGACACTGTCCGATAAGGTGGTAATCTTCCCCAACAAATAACTTTGAAATAGCAACATTTGGATTATTACAATTGATTTGAAAGTTTACTTATTATTTAGCAGGTCAAGGGTTAAATGGTATGAATGAAATTTACCTGTATTTTATACATAGAATTGTATATATTTGTCTGCTGTTGTCGAGCCTTTAACTCTTTCACTACTGAATCAATAAATAGCATTTTTTCAATGGCTACATATACAGTTCCTCTACAAGATCAAAAGGCATTTTCTTCATAATCTAGATGAAAGCAGTGGACAGTGTAGATCAGAGATCAGACTGCACGTTCTGTGCAGTCTGATCTTGATCTACACTGTCCACAAAAGCTTCTGGTATCGTCTATGGTATGGAAAGAGTTAAGACCACCGATTCCTGTTGATTGAGTACCCACGATCAATGACTCCCATGGAGCATTCTGCCAGGCCATGTAGTGATCTAAGTGGTCACGTGGTCCACAAAAGCAAATTCTTCATTGGTTAAGTTTAAATACGAGCAATGCTCTGGCAAAAAAAGGTTTTAATGAATCTCCATGATGCATGACACTGAGCAAGTCACCACATAACTATAGATCCATAAAATCCATTTTGTATAACAATCCACTGAATCTTGAGGTACACTGATCCTTTGTCATGCTGAAAATTGCGCAATAGCAAATAAGTTTCGACTCAGGTAAGCCTGCGCAGGCTGACCTGAGTCGATACTTTTTGCAGATGCATTAAGCCCCCTTTTCATAGAGCATGTCCCATATATTTTCTCTCTGCAGCAGATTTTAGATAACCATACAAGTGACTCAGAATAATCGCAGCAAGCCATTTGATATATGCACTGTTATCTTAGCTCTTAGTTGACAATGCCATGTCACGTGTATATTTAGCACGAGATCGTGACTGGTGGGACTGGTGTGAATTTTGTATATATATCCCAGCAGCGGTTTTGCTTTCTTCTTTATGTTACTTGCTTTTAGAGGACCCTGGTTCGGTATATAGTCAAAGATTCACTCAATTATTAGTCTTAAAAATGATGGCAGAAAGAAATGGGTCCTTCATGTTTCAAAAGCAGACAAACTCGTTGCGTTCTTTAAAAAGTATTGGCAAGAAGATCCTGATAAATACATGAAAGTGTAGATCCAAGATTAGACCTCACGAACCTTCAATCTGATCTTGGTGTCTGCACTGTTCCCAGTTTTTCCCAGTGTTGTAAGCTGTCTGATACAGGTTCAAAATTTAGGTACGGGGTGGAACAACCACCTTTCCGAGACAAACAACATTCTCTAACATCAACAAAGATTATGGTCAAGAAAAGCCTAATAAATACATGAAAGTGTAGATCCAAGATTAGACTTCACTAAATGTTTAACCTGATCTTTGTGTCTGCACTGTTCCCAGTTTTTTCCAGTGTTGTAAGCTGTCTGTTACAGGTTCAAAATTTAGGTACGGGTTGGAACAATCACCTTTCCGCGACAAACAACATTCTCTAACATCAACAAAACCAGAAATTGAAAGAAGTAAAAATTAAAGGTGCATGATAACATCAGTGGCCGGGCCACAGTTGCTAAATGGTAATAAGTCGCGAGTTTCAAACTCGGCTAGGCTAAAAATCTTTACCGGAATTAAGGAAATTCGTTTGGACATGATTCATTGCTATCACGCCGTTGAACGTTGCTTTCACTCTATTCATCTTGAAAGGAAAGTCAGTAAATTCAGAAGAGAACTGCTCGACCATGCAGTAGTGGTAAAAGAAATCGCCTAGATAGCTTCACTGGCAATCATGACATGACCTATACACGGTTGAAAGCGTCATTAAGAAATAAAGTTAACCCTTATCCTGCTAAATAAATGAAATTAAACTTTCAAACTGATATTAAAAACGCAAATCTTGCTATTTCAAAAGTATTTTTGGAGAAAAGATATCTCCTCATCGGACAGTGTAGATCCAAGATCAGACTGCACGTTTTGTGCAGTATGATCTTGATCTACACTGTCCGCAAAAGGTCCTTGAGTCGCACTTAGCAGTCTAGAGGTTAAAAGCCTTGGTCACCAGGAGCTAGTTTCTGAAGTACATGTCCTATTTGCACACTGACAGGGGGTCTAGGGTAAAAACTGTAAGGACAAGATGTAAATTTCGTGGGAACGGGACGTAGTACATGATCCTATCTGACTGAAAGCAACATGAATCCTGTCAACATAAACGTGTCAACTGACCTGGCCTACGTAAATACGTAAACAAACGGGCGGGAAAACTTCTCGTACCGTACTTTCTTCAACTTGTCCACCTATCTAGATTTTAAAAAGGAAAAAAAAAAATACAAACTGTTTCTGCAGTCAATTTACAACATTTAAAGAGTAGTATTATATGCTTCAACATTTCATTCATGGAAATGATAATACCTGTTACCAGATGACTGAACTTTAGACTCGTTTACATGTAGATCGTTTGCAGACACCAATTTAGATGTGTCTTAAATGCTGTGTTTTCTCTTTGATGAGTCAGAAAACATTGCGGGTAAAGGAGAAAATGCTGGCTACCAGCATTTTCTCCTTTTCCTGCAATGTTTTCAAAAGCCCATCATCCCCAGGGGCTTTAAAGCTGGGGATTGTTTGTTAAAGGTAAAGTCATTATTGCAGACATTTTCATTCAAGATTGTAATCACAGAATGTTAAGTCACTACTTTGTCCCTTCTCCTGTTTGAAAGTTCCAGTCTTGGCTCTTTTCCTCTGACCGATGGAAGTTCTATTTCATTGATTGTTTGAGTTATCGTGCTGTTTAAGCGGCTATCAGTATGTCGAGAACTAGACCAAGATAATTAGAAAAAACATTTGCTATTTGGGAGGCTGTTGAAAAGGAATGGTAGTTCAATATTGACTTAAACGGATCAAACCATTGCCGACTATACTGCTGACTATACAAGTAATTTCCTAATCAAGTACAAACTACGTAGCTCTGAAAATGTTTAGTATGTCCTCAGAGCTTCTTATGGCATCCCACAGCATCATATGCTAAAGGCTAAAAGTTATATATACAAGCACCTTGAACCAAACAGAATACAATGTTTAGGACAGCAGCATATACAACCGTATAGTATTTAAATTACAGGAACTTTTTAACCTAGTTAAATTCCACACTTGTTGCACTTTCAGTGAACAGTGTTTTCAGAAGGATATCTTATGTAAAATTTATGACGACTGATGCGCTTGAGGTTTAACAACGTCCACTGATCCAATTTGGAAGAGCTGCATAATGCAAAGTTTCTCATAATTCTGAAAACGGTGTCATAGTTTGAAAATTCAAGTAAAATGAGATGGGTTCACTTCTCAATTCGGTAGTCCATTCTTTAAAAGTAACGCGTCATGCACTTAAGATTTAAGTCTGTAACAATATTAGGCCAAAAAGAACGAAACAAGCGTTGGCGTATTTCGTAGGCCCACTTCAACTGACCTTTTCCCTCCTACGTATATGTACCTTTGAAACAAAGCAATAAATCCGGATATTGGTTGTCTGGTTGACAATATGGCCACAAAAATGTCAATCCAGGGAAATAAATAAACACCTGGGAAAGGTAATATTATATTCATGCACATGTTTTTATGGAAAACTCTCGCCTAAAATTGCTTCAGTATGTCATGTTATTTTGTATTTCGTTTGCTATCGTTTTTCTGTAAGTTCATAGTCTGAACCCACAGCTACCCAAACACAACTTCTGTTGCATTTGAAACTATAAGGTATTCAAATAATTTGCTCGATTTTTTTTTTTTGTGACCAAAATATCTACTAGTACTTTCTTCGCCTAGTGGTATGCATCACACTTGAGTGGAAAGACAGGAGCAGGGCTATAAATGCATGTCTTGCATCAAAAAATATAGATGCAGATAGCTGTTACAAATCCGGCCTATGGGCGTGATTATTGGTTGTTTTTCGAGCCATTTAGGAAAATTATCCGCAAGTCAATTATTGATGAGCACGTATGTATGAGATTCTCGTACATTTCGGGAATCAAGACTTTTATTAATTTTAACAGAAATGAAGATCGTTGGAGTTTCTCACAAAATCAAAGCAGCGGCTTTGTACAGTTTAGATATATGGTCCGTGTTTACCAACCATTCTAAATTTGGAAGTTTTTCTGATTGGTTAAATCGTTTGGTCTGGCCGATCAGAAACTGAATGAGTTTGATATTTAGAAAAGTCTTAAGAAATTAGTCTAAAATAATCATTGAAAATGGTGAATGCGGCCAAGTTTGATTTTAGGCTTGCAACAGAAGTAACTGAACGCGGTATTTTCCGTTATTGTTTAGAAATACTTTTTAGTGCAGCAGAATGCTTGGCAAAGTCGACTCTGTCGCGGGAAAAAGAGGCATTTTCTTCCCGTTTGCAAGAGGGTTTCTTGATCATTTGGCGACCATGGGTGCTTATATCAGAACCCATGTGATAAAGTGTTGACATTTTTCGGTCATTTCAAGGTCAGCAAGATCTATACGACGATAGTGATAAATAAATGTCCCTCTCTGGTCGTTTCCGCTATTTCACATTTTTTATAGCGTTTAACTGGACAACGAAATGCGCTAACAAGTGTGTACATGTATAACAATCTGTTAACGCTCTAGCTGCTATACACGACTGAGGGCGCTCTTTGAACAGTTGACAGTGTAGATCAAGATCAGACTGCACAGAACACTGTCCGATACGGTGAGGTTTCATTGGCCAAAAGAATTTTGAAATAGCAATATTTGGCTTTTTTCGTAACGACATGACATTTTTCATTGTACATGTACTAGTATTTACCAAGCAGTATAGGGGCTAAAATACCGGTTGTCAAGGTGACAAGATAATTTGATTTCCCTTTCGTAATCTTACAGTACTTTTGGACAGGTATACTCAGATGTCGTCGTACATGTAGTTATGTAACATTGCTGGCCTCTTTTGTCTTACAAATATTTACTTGAAATTTACTCTAGGCACTTTAGGAGAAAACATGGCCCGCCTAATGTCAACTGGTAAAACTGGGCAAGACATATGCCACAAGATATACAGGAGTTACTGAACTTTACGACGTCAGGATTTCGGTCCCGTTGATGAAAAAATGTGCTCATCATAGTATTTTTTTTTACACAATTTTGGCCCTCGTGAAATGCCAACAACCTTAACGAAATACGAAATAGTCTTTGTGGAAGATTATAATTTTAGCAGGGTATCACTTAAGATAGAACATTTGTTTATCCTTTAAAAACAATTTCGCGTTTTAACAACCCAGATGAGTATGGCTTTTGAAAACATTGCAGGAAAGGAGAAAAGGCTGGCAACTTATATTTTATTCTTTTACCACGATGTTTTCTACCGTTTTCAAAGCCATATTTTACTACTTCAGCCGTATTAGATTTGGCGTTTACAGCTGTATTCACTATGGACAAGACTTGTTCTTGTTTCATCTGATAATAATACCGATGATTGAGAACAACAATGGCATCATTTCAGAAAGGGTCTTTCCTCTCTGTTGATGTTTGCTGATATATTTAACCACCGCAAATGCTAATAAACTAAGGAAAGATCATATACGTACTTTAATAATCACAACAAAAGAGAAAGCGACTGGATAAGCAATATAACTTTCAACACAAACAGACTTATAATTTCGTTGTTACTTTACTTAACAGTAAATAATTTCGCTGAACCAGAAAACCCGTTGTAACCAATCACCAAAAATGTTGAATGTAATAAGCGATTGCTGTTTTCCTCCCACATCACATGTATCTTCATAACATTGAAGAAGAGCATATTCATTTTCAGGAGTGTGCAGAGTCAATTCTTTACCACATAATCCTGCCCCAGTTTTAAGACCCTAAGAAATGACCCTTTGAAAATCTTAAGGGAAAAGGAGAAAAAGTAGGTAACCAACATTCTCTTCTTTTTTCACAAGGTTTCTACACTTTCATAGACAATTATCATCATTTCAGATGCATGCTTTTTAATTGGTCGTCTGCAAATGCTTTCAATTTCGACATACCTAAAATTTTATCGTTTGGTAAATAGTAAACTCTTTATTTTATATAAAGACAAAATTTTACACTCATCCAAAATTAAAAAAGAAAAAGTTTGCAGAAGACAATTTTAAAATGGTTCAAATAATTTGATTGACCCTTATATAAGGTGAAAACATTGTGGAGAAAGGAGAAAATGCTGGTTACCAGCATTTTCTCCTTTCCACACAACGTTTTCAAAAGTATTCTTTCCTAGGGTCGTTAAAACATAGAATCCTTTAGTAAAAGGGTTAATGGAAAAGAAGTGAACAACTGAACACAAAGCGAAACTTTTCAACTTCCATTTACTTGTACAAAAGCTACTAATAATTTACTATCACGCCTGTGGCTTTTAAAAATGGCGGAATGGCAAAACGAAACCGCAAATTATTGAAATGTAGTAAATGTTGTACCTTTTACGGGTAGAAATAATGACGGGTTTGCCGGGGTCACCGACAATTTATGGGCTTTCAACTGGGCACGGGTATTCGAACACCGGATACGATTTGACAATATACCGGTCTATGATAATCAAAGTAACGATGTTATCTCGCCTGTTTTTTTTTTTTCATTTAGATGGTTGAAATGATTGATTTTTTCTATGTTAGGGTACCAAACATTAAAAGCATTTTCTCCTTTTCCCATAATGTTTTCGAAAGCTGTCTTCCTCAGGGTCGTTAAATAAGCAGGTTGGTTGATAAAGGGATAGGTAATTTATTGTGCAAATGTCAGATGGCTGATTATTGTTTTGACGATGGTTATATGGAAAAGCAAGTGGCTTGGGAAGAATATTTTCCGGAGTTCTGATAAAAGAAGCCCAAGGAAAGCATTGGTGGGTGCACAGGTCACCATTATATTGCTGAAATGATATAAAAACGGCGTTAAACGACATACAAACAAAACATACAAACACACAGAACGTGCAGTTCGATCTAAACCGTCCGATACTTTGTTGCATATTCTGACCAAACAAACCTAGAAATTGCACTATTTCGGCTGTTTCACATAACTTCTATAAGGCCCATTTCATTAGTTCAACGCTATGAGGGTTAACTCTCTTGCACACAATCCCGAGTTTTAACGACCTTCGGGGGTGTGTGTGTGTGTGTGCATTTTCTTCTTTTACCACAACGTTTTCTATCCTTTGAAAGACAAATTTCATGTTTTGAGGGTTAAGTCATTTTCACAACATCCCGAGATTTCACCAGACCTTGGGAAAATGCCTTTTAAAACATTGTGGGCATAGAGGAAAATGCTGGTAACCAGCTTTTCGTCATTTCCCACAATGTTTTCTACACTTTAAAAAACAAATTTAATATTTTGAAAAATATGTAACAGGTTGTCTGCAAATGTTGGTTACCAGCATTTTCTCCCTTTTCCACAAGGTTTTCGAAAGGCTACTTCCCTAGGGTCGTTAAAACTCGGGATTCTGCGGTGAAGATTTAACTCACGAGTCACGACCATCAACGGTGGTTGCTCTTTACGCCAAGAGTTCAGGGACCCTTGTACTAAAGATAAGTAGAAACTGTTTTTTTTTTTTCAGTTGACGAAGATGGATAGGTAACCCTAGTGAACACCCCTCCTGAATGAATCAGTGACATATTTATACGATAAACTTGTCAAAATTGTGATCAGCGGCCCTGGATTATGACGAATTGCCTTCTGAATCATTTCGTGATATATTTCTGAACGATTTGAGTTGAATCTAAACTCTTGCATGGACATAAAGTTTCCCGGCTATTTCCCTTTAGAAATTCGGGCGAAAAAAGCAGAAACCCAAATGTCAAACTGATCTTTCAAATAAATTGGCTTGCAACACGCGAAATGGGGCATTCGGACATTTGCGTAAAGTGTCGTCTCGGATCAGCCTGCGCAGTCCGCGCAGGCGAATCCGAGACGGCACTTTACGTCTACATAAGATTTTGTTCTTCAGTAGACTTGCGCAAAACAGAAAATTACATAAAAACGGAGTGTCGTTTCGGATTAGCCTGCGCGGACTGCGCAGGCTGATCCGAGACGACACTTTACGCAAATGTCCGAATGCCCCTTTTCGCGTGTTGCGGGCCATATAAGAAATAATTGACTCATGGTCTGGCAAAGATGGTTTAATGCATCTTCGTGATGTATCATACCAAGCAAATCATATAATTATGGATCCATAAAATCCATTTTGTCTAACAATCGACTGGATCAAAAGGTAGTATGGTCCTTGGACATGCAGAAAGTTTACGAATAGCAAAAAGTCTCGACCCATGTCAGCCTGCGTAGACTTTTTGCTAATGCATTAATCCCCTTTTCACAGAGCATGTCTCATTTCAAAATTTCGTTTTCAAAGTTCACAGGCTCTCTTTTGACTGGCAGAAACATTGTAATCCAGCTAACCACGAGATATTTCTCAAAGGGCATAATCAGTTACACCTTGTGTGAATTAAGAATTGACTTTCAACACCTTTTACGTTTTTAGATAACCTGCATGTGATTCTTGCGCCCATGAACAGATTGTGTAGTCCGCATTATCGGCATCAAACTATAGTACAATATATTAGGACATGTAAATCGTTTATACCATTAGTCGAATATGATGGTTGTCTATTCCAGTTTGAAACATAACCGAAAAAAAAATCTTGTTTTCGAAATTCTGTTCCTTTTGCCAATACTACAGAGATACCAAATTTCAACACCTTTCTCGTTTTTAGATAACATGTGTGTTATCCTTGCGCCGATTAACAGATTGTCTAGTGCGCATTATCGGCATCAAGGTTAAGAACAATGCACCACGACAACGTGTAAATCGTAATCTTACGTCATTTGTTGAATTTTGTAACATAACCGAAAAAAAATTCTCGTTTTCAAAATTCTGTTACGTTTGCCAATACCTCAGAGATGTCAGCCAGTTTTTGTTAAATGGACGAAAAACTGGCTGATGGAAGTGTCAATGCTTTTATTGGTTTGCTTTTTGGCTCAGCATTACTTGCCATTCGTTGAGCTTCTCAACACTACGCCATCCCAAGATGGCTCTGTTTTGTCCTGCAGCACACCACGATTGTGGTAAAAGGAGAAATTACCCTTTACAAGCAAATTTCACTTTTGCCACAATTACATAAAGATTCTGTTAATGCAGTAAAGCATTAACCCGTATCCTGCTAAATAAAGGAAATGAAACTTTCAAGCCGGTAGTAAAAACCCAAATTTTCCTATTTCGAAGGTATTTTTTGGAGGAAAGATACCTCCTTATCGGGCAGTGTAGATCCAAGATCAGACTGCACGTTCTGTGCAGTCTGATCTTGATCTACGCTGCCCGCAAAAGGTCACTAGCTAAAGGTTTATAACATGCTGATTACCCATACTGTGCAAGATTTTTTAAAAAGAAAAAGTCGTCTGGTGCAGTTAGGTATCATCAGGTTTGTGTAAGCAGTTAACGAAAAAAAAAATAAGCGCACCCAATAAACCAATTACCATTTATTTAACTACTTAATTTCTTTCACCGCAAAATATTTTCCCCTAAAATTCTTTGTAACATATTACCACTTGACATAATATCAATTTCATGTAATTTATCAGACCATCCCAACAAACACCTTCACCCGGGTAGCAAACAAATGAGCTATTCTCTTTAAAAAGGGGGCTTAATCCAGCTGCAAAAAGTATCGACCCATGTCAGCCTGCGCAGTCCGCACAGGCTGACATGGGCCGAAACTTTTTGCTATCTTTAAGTTTTCTGCGTGTCATAGGACCATACTACCTCTTGATCCTGTCGTTTGTTTGGCAAAATGGATTTTACAGATCCATCATTATGTGATGAGTTGCTTGATATAATGGATCAAGCTCCCTTTTGCCAGAGCATGGCCCAAATCTTTTTCCCCCTATATGGGAGGAGCTTTGTTCGTTTGTTGTTGATTGCCGTTACTAGTATTTCCGAGTGTGGCCAGTGCACCCGCGCCACGTATTCAACAGGCATTTTAAATATTATTCTAACTCTTCTATTTCTAAATTTAAAAAGTAACCAAATGGTTTAGTCAATCGGAAATTGCGTTACTTTTTATGATTAAGAAAATTCTTGAGAATTCGGTTTTTATATAGATCTAACTTAAAGATGGGTATGTATCCTGTTCGTGCATTCATACCTAGTTTCTGTTACCATGACAACGCGATTTTGTGTTTCAAAGCCTACTAGCTGTTCAACATTAATGTGACATGTACATGTACTTTATCTAGAGGTAAACAAGGAATGGTTCGCTCACTTAATTTGATAAAATTTCCAAAGGAATTTCGGGCGAGCCGCCGGGGTCACACTCTTCCCTTTAATTTGCACTTTTTTGCTTTTCAGACCGAGCTATCACGGTTCAGCCAAGGACATTGTAATTGAAAGTATTGAACACACGACTGCCTGCCTTACAGCCAATCCAACCATGCCCGTGCTTAGACTCTTTTGAAATAATAAACCTCCGATATAAAGATATTCAATTGCTCAGGGACAGAAGCAAAATATTCGACAACTTGAAAAAATTGTTAAGTCTTTAAAAATTTCGTCATTTGTGACAATATTCTCATTAAAACTGTTATTTAAACCGGTTGAATACTGTAAATTCTATCTGGCTGGGGGAAAAAGGGGCCAAAATCTGCGAGCGAAGCCTTAATAAGTACCCTGAAAAGGGGTACGGTCTAAATTTTCGACCGAAGTATAATAACAGCGACATCGTCTCGCGTTTCAATTGGAAAATATTTAGCATATCTATTTATCTAGCGATATATGAATGTTGTATCAAGAGCTAATGATATTTTGAAAATGTGGCAGATGATTTATCTGTCCTCATAACGTTTGAGGTTAACCCTTACCAAGCGTCCACTTATTTTTACGACCCCGCGGATAAAAGGTTTTTTTGAAAATACTGCTGGAAACGGAGAAAATACTTTTAATTTACCCTATAAATGACAATTCAAATCATGTAAGCCGTACATGTATTTAATTTGTCGTCTGTAAATTTTTTCAATATGGTCTGGTATATGTTTAAAATTGTGTCGCTTTCTTTTTACCTTCTAGTATTCTTTTGGCTGACCTCTGTCCACACGATTAACCCCTATCCTGCTGAATAGGTGAAATGAAACTTTCAAGCCAACAGTAAAAACTCTACTTCTGCTATTTCAAAGCGATTTTGGGGGGGAAAGATATCTCCTTATCGGACACTGTAGATCCGAGATCAGACTGCACGTTCTGTGCAATCTGATCTGATCTACACTGTCCGCAAAAGGTCCATGGGTCGCGCTTAGCAGCCTAAGGGTTAAAAACGCGGATATCAACGAAAAAATGTGCCGAAGATTTGTGAAGACTTGAAATAGCCTTCAAAGTTTTGCTAATGCGCTTAAGAGTGGGCTGCTTTTTCTACAATATTTTATGTTGTTTACCTTGAACTTTTACTCATGGTGAACGGTACCGAGGCTCTTCTAACCTGAGCGTTAAGTGTTGTTAAATAAAACTAATCGTATTTTTCGAGCTCGAAAAATCACTTCTGAAAACAGACTTTTATTGATTGATTAAATTGGAGTTAAACCCCGTTTTAACAGCTTAGGTCATATCACGGCAGTCAGTGGACCAACGCATGTGTTTCCTGGCTTTCTCACACCAGTACTGACACAACTTTTTTTCCAAGTCACTGACTACTTTATCTCACATGCATCAGAGGTGAGAGGCGAAAAATCGCCGGAAAGAAAGTTTGCCTCAACCGGGTATCGAACCACTGAGCTACCCAGGCGGGCTGTAAAAACAGACGGTACAGATGCGAATGATTTCTATGGCTACAGAAAGAGTCGTGAAAGCATCGTGATCGATGTAAAAAATAATCATAACGGGCTTTTTTCTCGAAACGAACACAAAGTCGTCGGAAATTGAAAATTAGACATGCCTATTCATAAAATCTTATGAATCTACAAGAATGAAACGGGTTTATCGCTTATGTAAATAAGGTAAGCATTTGTCTGGGTATTCTTGGGTCAACATAGAGGGTGTACGCTGGCTACTGGTCATTTTTTGTTAATGGTGGGTGGCAAAATATTGTAATAATTTAGGGGCTCAGTAAATTGACCCCCTGAGTGCCCAATAAACTCAAAGGAAAGGACACTTTATTCAGGACAAAAAAAAACACAAATATAGTGCGTTTTCCAAAGTTGTGTGGGTCGGAAAAATAGCAATAAGCACAAAATAGCGGGCAATGTAGATCCAAGATCAGGCTGCACGTTTTGTGCAGTCTGATCTTGATCTATACACTGTCCTTAAAAAGCGATTGTAGTTGTGAAAGGGTACAAAATTGTATTATCCCTAATCCTAACAAGTGTATTGCTTTTATCTGGGCGGCTTAATTGAATAAATTACTGAATGTTGATATATAACATTACGAAGACTATTTTACTTACTCGAAAGTCGCATTATCCCTTTGACAGCTAAGCGCGACTCGCGGACCTTTTGCGGACAGTATAGATCAAAGATCAGACTGCACAAAACGTGCAGTCTGATCCTTGATCAACACTGTCCGAACGGTATTTTCTTTTCGGTGAAATCGACTTTGAAAACGTAATATTTGGGTTTTTACCATTGAAAGGAAATTTTCGTTTCATTTATTTGGCAGTTTAAGGGTTAAGCCTCTTACCAAACGATTCCGAGCTTTAAAGATCCTGAGGAGGAAGTCTTTGGGAAACATTACAGGAAAAGGAGAAAATGTTGAACCAGCACTTCTTCCACTTTTCCACACAATCTTTTCTACACTTACGGAGACAAATTCCATTATCTGAGCTATGTTTAATTTGTCGTCTGCAAATGCTTTCAGTTTGGACTTGTCTGAAATGTTGTTTGGTAAAGAGTTAAAGCTCCTTGCAGGTATTTAGTCAACATTAGCTGGTTTTCCACACAGTGCAGATCCAAGGTCAGACTGCACAGCACATGAAACTCTTTGCCGGCATTTAGGCAACTTAATTTTTTTTTTGCACAGAATGTGCAGTCTGGTCTGAAATATGCCCTGTCCTGGTTTTTCTTTTAGGGATGTAATCGTCAAAACTGCCTGGCGATTGCCAAATTTGGATTTTCTATGTGTAACAGAAATGTTCATTCTAGTCCTTTAAGCAATCTAAGGGTTTAAGGATTACGACCCCTAACTCATCGGTAAATATCGTGTAACATCGACGTTTTCGTAAAGGTTATTCGTTCAATCTCGGCAGCTTCCGTCTTTTAATAATATGAGAGTAACGGGCCGTAGACCTTAAGTTAAGTCATGCCTTGTGATTTTGATTATAAACTTTTTTTTTTTACAAATTTCTACCTTTCACTCTCGTTTTTTTTTTTCATCATCTTAAAGAAACCCAAAGCAAGATGGAACCCCACAAGAAATGAACCTATCTTGAGAACAGAGGAATCGAACCAACGCACAACATATATATATGTACTTAACCCTTTACCAAACAATCCCTTGTTTTCACGACCTTGAGGAAGAGGTTATTTGAAAACATTGTGGGAAAAGGAGAAAATGCTGGTAACCAGCATTTTCTCCTTTTCCCACAATGTTTTCTGCCCAGTGAAAAAACTTAATTTCAGTTGTTCTTATTTCAAATTTGTTGCCTGCAGATGCTTTTAGTTTGGAAGAGTCTAAAATTTGTTGTTTGGGAAAGGGTTAAACTCTTTAGCAAATGACAAAATTTTGGACTTGTCCAAATTCAAAGCACTTGCAGACAACAACATATGAAATGTGACTCAAAAATTGAAATTTGTTAGTGAAAAAAAACCTTGTGGGAAAAGGAGAAAATGCTGGTTACCAGCATTTTCTGCTTTTTCCACAATGTTTTCAAAAAGCTTGTTTCTCTGGGGTCGTTAAAACTCGGGATTGTGTGCTTATGGATTAACCAAACTTTAAATCATTGGTAAAAACCAAAAAACTGCAATTTCAATGTCCTACTCATCGGAAGACTCCCACCGTATCGGATATTGTAGATCCAAGATCAGACTACACGTTCTTTGCAGTCTGATCTTGATCTACACTGTCCACAATAGAACCCTAAGTCGCGTTTAGCACCTTGAAGGGTTAAACAAGTCCAGACTGTGGAATTGATCCATTATGATATTACGGTGAAAAAAGGCGAAAACAAGTTGAGATAAGAAGATTGGGCCCCTTGTTGTTGATTTTCTAGGAGCGTATTTATTCAGACTAAATACTCTTTACCAGACAATATCCAGTTTTAACGACCCTCCTTTTGAAAACATCGTGGAAAAAGGAGAAAATGCTGGTTACCAGCATTTTCTCCTTTTCCCACTCTGTTTTCTATCCTATCAAAGACAAAAAAAACCGCTTTATTTAAACCACTTGTGATTTGTCGTCTGCAAAAGCTTTCAGTTTGGATAGGTGTAAAATTTTGTCGCTTGGTAAAGAGTTAATACCTCCTGTTATGGATCTCTTTCATTGATTTGGTTGGTTGTATTGGGGTTTAACGCCACTTTAACAGCTAAGGTCATATCATGGCGGTCGGTGACGCACATGTGTTTCCTGGCTTTCTCACTCCAGTTCTTACACAACTTTCTTTCCAAAGCCACCGACTACTTTTCTCACATGCTTCAGCAGAGGTGAGAGGCGAAAATGCGCCGGAAAGAAAGTTCGCCTCAACCGGGTATCGAACTCACAACCACCAGGTCATGAGTCCGACACGCTCACCACTGAGCCACCCGGGCGGGCTTCATTGATTTAATTCTTTACAAAACGAAAAAATATTAGACTCGCCCATTTCGAGAGCATTTGTAGACGACAATTAAAATGTGGCTTAAATGATAGGAACTGTCGTTACAAGAGTTGAAACAAAAATTGTGGGTAAAAGAGAAGATGCATTCGTCCGCAGGACCAGAAAACGCGGAAAACGCGGAATTGTTGCAATCATTTCGTTCTATACCAGAAGCAATTTTACCCGCCGCGATATAACTGAAATAATGTTGAAAAAGGCGTTAAACACCATACAATCAATCAAGCAATTTTACACTCGTCCTTATTCAAAATATTTGCGAACGCCAAATTAGAAGTTGCTCGGATGTTCAGAGAAAATCGTCTTTGAAAACTCAGAAAATATTGCTGGAGTAGGAGGAATTGCCGAAAATAAATCTTATTTTCGCTTTCCTCTCGATTTATTAAAAGTCTTCCTCCCGAGGATCGAAAAATATTAAAGGGTTAAATCTTAGGTCGCTTTGCCAATGAAACATAATTTCAGCAAGTCATTTTGTCAAAACCCATTTTTTGATTAAAACTGCTCAAGGCTTTTTTTCTTTAACCATAAGCTCTAACAATATATCGATCAATGTACATCAATAATCAGACTGTGCGCTTTGTGCAGTCTGATCTTGATCTACACTGTCCGCCTAAGCAATTTACGTTACCCTTATAAAGCTAAGAGTTATATTTATAAGTAAGTTGTTGGCCGCATTCCTGTCCTAATACGGTCGTTTGGAAAAGCTGGTCACTTCACAAATACCGACCCTTAGACAGCCAAGTGCGATATTCGATTGCTTTTACGAAAAATGTGGAGCAAGATCAGACTGTGCGTTCTGTGCAGTCTGTTCTTGAATCTACACCGTCCGAATTTTTTGTGAGATATTTTGATCTAAGCAACGTTTTATATAGCAAATTTCTGAGACTTGTTTTTACATCGAGAAAATGTGTCCCTTTAATTCATTTGGCGTTTAAACTCTTAGCGCCATGGTCGAAAACAATGGCTTTTGCGGACGACATAGATCAAGATCAGACTGCACAGAACGTGCAGTCTGATCTTGGATCTATGCCATCCGCTTAGTAAGTCATCCTATAAGGTAAAACTCTGTATGAGTTTCCACGGACTGCGTTTTCAGTCGTCCAAAGAGATCGAGATAGTATATTTGGTGCTGACGCAGTTAAGGGTAAACACTTTTTGTATGTAAACTGTACTATTTCTATAGCTATTAAAGTCATCTAAATATACGGCGATAATGAACTTTCTGTTGAAATATTCAAGAAAACATCGTGACCAGTGGAGAAACTGTTCGTTCTCAGCAGTTTCTCCATTTTTCATAAAATATAAAGTTTTCCAAAACCATCAAATAAATGCATAGAATTATCAATATTTTGATATGATATAAGTTGTTACTATTCAACCTAAACTTTATAATGAAGACAGTCATTGGAATCAAAGGCCTGAAAGGACTGGTGCAGACTAAATAAATAACAAATGATTTGCAGTTTAAGACTTTATGATGTATTTGAAAAAGAATTTCTGTATGTCTTTCTTAACCCTTGGATAAAAGCTCTGATACACTTGATGCCAACATGCAATTCTATGTCAACTTTTACTCTTTTCTTTTTTTTTTTAATTCATTTTACTACTGTTTTTGTTATTTCTATGATTATTATTATTACTATTATTAATATTATTCGCCGATTATTTCAGCGCTTTTAACCGTGCTTACTATTTGAAGCCAAAACTTCCTGTTGCTGGGGAAGCAAGCAGTAACGACACTACTTTCAACCACATAGTAAGTTTCTTTTTTTTTTTTCACTACATGAAACAGAAAGCAAACAAGAACTAATCAGTGAAAAAAAAGATCAAGATATGAAGGGGGAATGTCTTTTTTAAAATGATAACAGTTAAGAGCTATCTTTTTAACTTTGACACAAAAGTTATGTATTGAAAAAAATGCTGTTTTTCCTTGAATAGTTTCTACATTCTTTTCACGTAATAATGAAAGTCGTTCTTGCTTGGAACAGTAAATCGACTTGCATTTTGCTCAAATTTCAGATAATATTTTATAAATAAAAGTTTAGTTAGGTAAATATAGTATACACTAGAATGTAGATTAGGTTGAAGATTATGCGCATGCATATTTTAAGCTTTAAAATGCATAATGCGGCGTCCTGTTTTGCTGTAGCAAAATTTTACTTTGAACCTACCCTTGCCAAAACGTACTTTATGATGATCGTATGTTTATGTGAAGATTTTGCTCAATATTTGTCATTTATGTCATGCATATATTGTTTATCCGACTTCATAAATGAATTTGCCTAAGTTTGACAAATGTGCTTCTCGTTTTTCAATATTTTTTTCTCTTTCTATCTTTTCTTCTTTCTTTCTTTTTTTTTTCATTCCGTATTTCTGTTTTTCTTTCTCTTTCAAAATACTTGATTACCCCTCCAATGTATTGTGATGAACAATAAATTACGTAGCAAAATAATGAAATTTCGATATACTTTTAACTCAGATTTGGTAGTTCTTCAGTTTGTCACAATTAGAATTTTTTTTTTTAAACTAAAGCTGCAAAATTTAAATAAAGGAATCCTATGTCGTATGTCTGCTCAAAAATACAAAATCACTTGATTCCACGAAAAGCATTCACGGATCCACTTTTTGTCGCTGCAGGAATTCCTTTTTTTATCGGCAACGCGGCCTTCACTTCCGGTTAACCCTTATAACAGTCAAAAAAGTTTTGGACTTTGGCAAATTGAAAGCATGTGTAGATGATAAATTAGATATAGCCTTTAAAATAAGATCTGTCTCTGAAATGGTAGAAAACATTCTGGTAAAATGAGAAAATGCTGGTAAACAACAATTTTCTTATTTCCCCACAATGTTTTCAAAATCCTCATCTCACTGGCTCGTTAAAGCATGGGAATGTTTAATAAAGGGTAATTCCTGGAATACTTATTACTGATTTAGTTTTCATCGCAGCAAGTTTTGTTATCGGTAATTTGCGGCCAGCACCCCTGTTGAACAGCATAACAATACAAGGCTAATACAGCTCGACTAATCCTTAAGCTGCCAAGCGCGACTCACTGACCTTTTGCGGACTGTGTAGATCAAGATCAGACTGCACAGAACGTGCAGTCTGATCTTGGATCTACACTGTCCGATAAGGAAATATTTTTTCTCAAAAAAAAACTGGCATTATTCCGGTTTTTATTTTACTTATAATTAGTCGGATAGGGGTTAAGACGCGAACCATGAGTAAATTATTTCGATGAAACCGCCAAAATTGATTTTTGTCGCCTGGTCCTGAAAGGTAACGAAAATATCGACAGGTAAAAAGAAGTTTCTCGGTGTCAATTCACCGTCGGTGTCATTTCGACATACGATGTTAAATGATTTCTCGCACATTAATACAATACCAAACACCGCGCCTAAAAACCTTGTTCACCTTTCACCTTTCCGGTATATCAGCCACGGGTGAATTATGAAAACATTGTGGCAAAGTACGAATTGCTCGAAACGAGCGATTTTGCCACTTGTTAAAATATTTTTCCACTGATATAGGCCGTGAAATTTCTATCAATCCGTATGTTTTTAGTCCAAATCTTATTTTGTTTGTACGGTATTTTGTTTCAAAGAGTGGTAAACGTTGAATAAAGTAACGGGTATACTGGTCCTAATTTATGTTATTTTAACTCCTTTCTGGACAACTAAATATTGGACTTGTCCAGATTGACAGGATACGACAAATTAAGATGTGAGTAGAATGGTGCGTTTGGCTTTTAAACGGGTAGAAAACTTTGTGGAAAAGGAGAAAATGTTCGTCACCTGCATTTTGTCCTTTTACGACAAAGTTTTGAAAAGCATTTTTTCCTCCTCCTAAGGGCATCTTTAACACTGTTTCAGTCTTATCGCGGTGGCCAGTTTACCTCTATGCTTTAATACTGGAGTTAATTTTACCAGTACTTTGCATTGATATTCCTCCCTAGCCACTGGGTGCTTTCCTACATAACCACCGTCGCAACAATGATCAGTGGTGAGAGAAGACTGAAGTCTGTCGCAATGATTATTATCAACTCATCTTGCTGTACATATTTTAGCCAAATTAAATGATAAATGAGAATAAAAAGACGTATAAAGGTAAATGCCAAGAACAATGAATTAACTCAGATTTACCTTTACCCTAGAAACTGATTTTCAACAGAAAATTTAAAAAATATCCTTGGATAGAAGGGATAATCAAGACGAATCATAATTCGAAAATATGATGATTATGAAAACTTTGTGATAATAGAAGAAATGGCTCGTTACGAGCAATTTCTTCTTTTATCACTTTGTTTTCGAAAGTAGTTTGCAGTCTAGAAAGTCGTTAGTGTAAGATAAAGTGTACATAGAAATAAATAATGAATAATCATGAAAATATGTAATTAACAGAATAAACGAAATAACTAAACATTTATATTTTAGAATAAATCGCGTAAAAGCACACAAAGAAATGAAATATGTGGCCTACCAGCTGTAAATGTATTGTGATGTATGGAATGGTAGACGCCATATGTATTAGTATATAGTATTTGAAATAGATTTGAATCAGAAGACAACATTTTAGACTTGTCAATATTGAAAGAATTTAAAGACAATTTGATTGATTGGCTCAAATGATGTGATGTCTTCAGTCAAATTAAAAAAAAAACATCGTAGAAAAAAAGCAGAAAATGCTGGTTACCATGTTACGATATTTACTGTCTTTTATAACATAAGACTTTTTTTTAAACCACATTTCACTTTTCGTCTGCAAAAGCTTTCATTATGGACCAGTCTGAAATTTTGTCGTCTGGTAAAGGCTTAGAGATCGCGTTTAAGCCACGCGAGACATTCTTGTGTCAAAAAAGCCATGCTTTGTAAAATGCATCTACAAAAAGTATCGACTCGTGTCAGCCTGCGCACTCCGCGCAGGCTGACCTGAGTCGAAACTGTTTGCTATTTGTCAATGTGTCAAAGGACCAGTCTACCTCATTATTCAGTCGGTTGTAGGAAAAAATGAATTTTATGGATCCATACTTGTATGATGTCCTGCTTGGTATAAAGCAACACTGAGATGGATTAAGCCCCCTTTCTTTTCGGTGCGCGGCTCACATGTTTATTTTGACGCCGTTTTCAACAGCTCTTCTAATAAAACATGCATATTAATCAAAGTTCTGACACTTCTGAGCATAAAAAATATGCTGTCACCGAATAAAATGTGAAAACACACATGCAATTCTGCTACGCAAAATTCTATACGGAAAAAGTTGGGTAAGAGTGTTTTTTTTTTCCTCTCACGTGAAGTTTGTCGTGTTTGACTCCGACTGATGTTATGTTATAATAGTAGTAATTCATGTTGTATTCAAGTAGTTCATGTGCTCAGAAATTGTCCTGGTGAAATAGAATATAAACAAGTAAGAGCAATTTTAAAAGGAAGCAACATACTTTGATTGATTGATAAAGCAGCTCTGAATTTATTCATTTTCTATCTCTTACCCCTAAGAGAATCAAAAAGTGAAATTTTACATTTTTAGCACGTAGAAGAACATATGACTGAAAATTTTGCAAAAATCTGTATCATAAATATGTCAAGTTGTTCTAATTGTTTTTTTTTTTTTTTCAATACAATATGGCTTGCAACACGCGAAAAGGGGGATTCGGACATTTGCGTAAAGTGTCGTCTCGGATCAGCCTGCGCAGTCCGCGCACGCTGATCCGAAACGACACTTTCCGTTTTTATGTAATTTTCTGTTTTGCGCAAGTCTACTGTTGCACAAAATCTAATGTAGTCGTAAAGTGCAGTCTCGGATTAGCCTGTGCGGACTGCGCAGGCTGATCCAAGACGACAATTTACGCAAATGTCCGAATGCCCCTTTTCGCGTGTTGCAGGCCATATTATAATAGATTGCAAAGAGCTCAGCATTCTTATTTTGACCGACTTTTGGTGAAAGATATGAATTCAAAAGAAGAGTATCATGAGCTGTATCCTCTAAGCCCTTTACACAATTCCCCATTCCAAACCTCAAGAATCGCCTTCTGATTGGCTGAGAAAGAACAGTTCAGCCAGTCAGAATTTAAACGTTTGGATTAAGAATGAGAAAATTATTCAAGTATATAATAATATATTGGCTAGTACAAATCTTGAACTTTTACAATACAAAAGACAACTTCAGATGCTTTTGGGGAATATTCGTCTTTGTAATCTAATCTTGATCTACACTATCTTTACAAGCACCTAACTCTTTTGTAAGCATGTTTAGAGTTAGTGATACTGTAAAATAAATCTTTACCGCATCTTATATAAATTTACGCTTGTTAAGATTTAGGTCACGTTTGTGACAGATTTACGCAATGACAGAGTGGCTGTCAACGTTTAGGTAACATTTAAAATAAACAACTTCCTGCAATAAACATAAAGCTTTTTATAGAACAAAACATTAGCGAGCTACAGAAATTCCATAATTCGTTTTCATCCAGGCTAATTTAAGACCTACGATTATTAAAAAACTGATACAGATATTCTACATGCCAATGATAGTTATTATCACTCAGGCTTAGTTCAGACCTGCAATGACTGATAAAAGTAACCCAAATGAGAAACATTTAAAGGAAAGAGAAAAAAGCTAATAAATGTACACAAAAATGTGGGACACGAAGCAAGTGCTTGTTACAATCGACTTTTTATTCACTTTTTTTTAGATTACAAAAGCTTTCTACTGCGGAGACGTTAATTACTGATAAAAAGTTAACCAATTTGAGAGCTCTTATGCTTTGAAATTATTTTCTTTACTTTTAAACAAGAAAAATAAGTTTAGTTACTGTTTTGTAAGATATAGAGCAGGTCAGATTGGGCAGAACATGTATGGCACATCTGAACGTCGATTTGCTCTGTTTGGTACTTTATTAGATATTTTGAACAAGAGCAAGTTTTGAATTTACGATATTTGTGTCCCTATTACTAAAAGATGTTTTTATTCCAGATTTTTGGCGCTAAAAATGATAAATCGATACCTGCCTCGTCCATGTTGAAAGCATTTGCTCGTGACAAATGAACTGTTACCCAAATGACAAAATATACCTTTTGAAAGAGTAGAGGAACATTGTTGGGAAATTAGAAATATTGCTGGTAATCAACATTTTCGCTTTTACCTACAATGTTGTCATGAGCTTTCCGTCCTTTTCGGTCGTAAAGATACTGGATTCTTTCATAAAGGTTTGAAAAGCATTCTTTTCTTCTGCCTGTACGTTTAATAACTGTCTGCATATGATAAGTAATTCACATTACGGTCACACGATGTCTGTAAATAAACACACGGCGGGATGACCTTTTAAAGTACAACGTCTGTTCTTATCTTAAATATGACATGCATACTTTAAATAACATTGTTGTTTATTTCGTTACGTTATTTTCTGCACAGACGTGGGAGTGAAAGGCAAAAAATGAGCTGCAATCATTTCACACCCCCACCCCGCAAGCCAAATCATTTTGGAAAGGGGACGTAACTGTAAACCCGTGCAGGTTACCCAGTTCCTTCGTCTTTGTGAGATCAAAGTATGTACCTTTTGTCATTCCGGCTACCCGACATGAAAGGTAATAGATTTCGTTTTGCAAGCTTTTAAGAAAATCATGACACAGGCTACTAATTTTCATTCGCGTGCAAAGACGGCTTTAAAGACGCATCTTTACTTGTTTTCAGCCAGTTTTGTAACCAATTTTATCTTTATTTTATGAAACTATAATCATTCTTGTATCTTTGTGCCAAATGTTGCCCCTGACGGTTGCAAGGTTGCACAGATTACACGGATAGAACATGCATTTCATTCTCTGGAGGCCATCCCTAGACATTGCAACCACAGTTTCCGGTTTAAATCGAAGACTAATCCTTTGCGTTTCTTTATCCCATACACCTTATATCGATTGTTTATCTACGTTTACGCAGTTAACTAGATTCTACACACGGTAAAGTTTTAACCCTTATCCTTCTAAATAAGTGAAATGAAACTTTAAAGCCGATAGTAAAAACCTAAGTTTTGCTATTTAAAAGGTAATATTTTGGGAAAATATGTCCTTATCGGACAGTGTAGATCTCGGACAGTGTAGATCAAAGATCAGACTGCACGTTCTGTGCAGTCTGATCTTGATCTACCCTGTCCGCAAAAGGTCAGCGAGTCGCGCTTAGCAGCCTGGAGGTTAACAGCGTTTGTTTACTCTCTGTCTGTAAAGATGTGTCTTTAAGGTTAAACCATGGACTCTGTAAGGAAAAAAAAAACGAAGAAGTACCGTTTTTTGTTTGCATTTTTACCATAAAATTTTCGATTCCGTTAGTAAAGGTATAGCCTTTTTTTCTTTCTCAATATTTTCCTCAATTAGGGGTAAACTTTCATGTCCTTTCTATCTTTCTATTCTTCTTCCTTACAAAATATCAACTTCCCCCCCCCCCCCCATGTATTTATCTTCGCACACAAATGCATCTATTCAAGCAGATCTGCATAATTCATCCCTGAGGTCGCAACATGAATGAACTTGATATCCTCAGTCAGTGGAAAACACTAACTTACTGCAAGTTTTAGTCATGATTATCAAATATATCTCAATATATTGGACAGTGAAGGTCCAAGATCAGACTGCACGTTCTGAACAGTCTGATTTTGGATTTACATTGTTCGCTAAAAAGCATCAAATGTCTTCCTCAGCACATTTAAGGTTTAAACATGCATGACAAATTTTATGTATTATTATCATCTTATCTCGCCATTGATGTGCGTAATCGCGGAATTCGATGATAAAATAGCTATTGGCCTGCAGGTGAAAGAAGTGCGATATTATCGTGTCTTAACAGTTTATCATCACGTATTCGTCCGCCATTTCATTTGCGTGACCCTTTCTTTCATGTGGACGGATCTTGAACTTGTCAACAAGAATTACTTTTTTGAAAACATTTCTAAAAATGAAGATAATTTGCTAGCTTTGTCGCGATGTATGCATGGGTTACATACCTTGTTGTTTTTTATTTGATCATGGCGGATCTATTTTGAAATGTTGGAAATGTTAAAAGGTCCACAGATCACTTGATCAACTCTAAACATCTACATATATCTCTATAACCATTTACTATAGAATCCCGAGATTTAATGACCTTGAGTAAGAAGTCCATTGAAAACAATAAGGGAAAAGGAAAATGGGTCGGTTTTCTCGTTTCCCCACAATGTTTTCTACCCTTGTATATTTATAATATGACTGTATTATCTGTTGCAAATCATGTTATCTACTTATGAATAAAATACATGTTTAATTAAATTAATGTTTTCTACCCTTGAAGAGGCAAATTTCAGATTTTGAGTAACGTTTAATCTGTCGTCTGCAAATGCTGTCAATTAAGACCAGTCTAGAATTTTGTGGTTTGGTGATGTGTTAAGCACATAATCTACTGCAGCCGACTTTTTTCGTCTTGCAGCAGACTATTTTTGAAAACATTCTAGCAATCAATGGAATAGAAAATTGCAGTGTTCATTACATCTGAATTTTGGGAGCTCTAAGGGAGTGACAGCGTCTGTTAGAAAAATGGACATAATTTCATACTCATATGAATTATGGCGTGACAATCGAAATCATATTTAACAGCATGAATAAGATTCCCAGGAGAAAATTGCAAAGAAAAACAGGAAAGGAGACATCAGAACATTATATCGTTTCTTACACTCTACCTGGTTGCCTACTGCGACTGTTTTGACCCTTTCGAAAATCCCGTGCCTTAGCGACCCTGAATAATAAAACTTTTTAAAACATAGCGGGAAAAGGAGAAAATGCTGGTAACCAGCATTTTCTCCTTTTCCCACCATGTTTTCTTCCCTCTAAAAGATATTTCTCTCTATTAGAGCCCTACTTGATATGTCGCTTGCAAATGCTTTCAATATGGTCGAGTCTAAAATTTCGTCATCTTTACCACACATACCCGAATTTTAACGACCCTGACAAAAAACACTTTTGAAAAGATTGTGGGAAAAAAATGCTGGTCACCGACATTTTCTCCGTTTTGCTACAATGTTTTACTACCCTGTCAAAGATAAATTCAATTATTCGAGCCATATTTAATCTGTTCTCTGCAAATGCTTTGAGTTTGGACCAGTCTAAAATTTTGTTGTCTGGTAAAGGGTTGTAAATCATGTTATGAATAAAATACATGTACGTATAAAAAGTATTTTCTACCCTTTGAGACGCAAATTTCTATTTTTTCTACTTTTCCCACAATGTTTTACTACCCTGTCAAAGAAAAAATTTATCATTTGAGCTACATTTAATCTGTTGTCTGCAAATGCTTTCAGTTTGGACCAGTCCAAAATTTTGTCGTCTGGTAAAGAGGGGTAGCGGGGAAGTAAACGTTACATGACATAAGATGTAGACATAAAAAAAATACATGTATGTTTACACTAGATGATAATAAAACATAATTATGATCTCACCAAATCTGTTTGCCTTATATCTCTTCCTGAACTTTGGACGAAAATTAAAAATCGTTTAGCGTCCTCAACTCTGTACCAGACTAACTTGTTCATAGTCAAAGCGACGACAAAAACAACTGAGCAATGCTCTGTGAAAAGGGGGTTTATTGCATCTGCAAAAAGTATCGCCTCAGGTCAGCCTGCGCAGTCCGCGCAGGCTGACCTGAATCGAAACTTTTTGCTATTGGTCATTTTTCCACATGTCACAGTGTACCTCATGATTCAGTCGGTTGTTAGATAAAATGGGTTTTATGGATCCATAATTATGTGATGACTTGCTTGGTACAATCAGGGGTCCTATATATACATATGTGTATATACGATCCCTGGTACAATGCATCATGGATATGACAAAATGGGTTTTATGGATCCATAATTATGTGATGACTTGCTTGGTACAATGCATCATGGATATGCAATAAACACCCTTTTCACAAAGCATGTGTGGTTCAATTAAACGTGGTTCAAATGATGTTTTTTGGCTTTGATAGGATAGGAAACATTGTGGGAAGCAGGAGAAAATGCCGGTTGCAAGCATTTCCTCCATTTTCCAGATTCTTCCCTCAAAAGCCTGCCTACTCACGGGATCGAATGGTGAATGGTTAGTGTACACAGCATAGACGTCTGTAACGTACACCCTATTAGAGTTCAAACCGCGCCTCCGACTAAATTATTTTCTGTAGATCGATGAAAGTCATCGTGTTAGGTCCCCTCCCCCTTCACTGTAATAAACTGTTTCCTATTTGTTGACGCAGAAAAGCAGTCGAAAAGCAAAAGCGTTGAGCGTGGATCCAAAGAAATGCAAAACAAAACACAGAGATATGAATTGTTGCATTGCTATCTATTAATAAATTACCGTTGAAAGTCACGTTTAGCAGCGGACAGCCATACAGATTTCTGGGGCATAACAAGACATAAGTATAGAGTAATGGTCGAACTTAATTTTAGTTTACGATATCAGCCCGGGCACAAATTCACTTATTCATATCTGTTTTGGGGGTTTCTTCCTTTCTAGGCTTGGACTCCGTGATGCATTGCCCAAGGGCTCTCCCCCGAGACCAGCACCGCAAGGTGGGATCGAACCAGGATTTTATGATTAAGTATCAACTGCCTAACCACCGAGCAGCGCAGAACCCACAACCACAAAAAGTTGGGGATGTTCTTTTCAATCTAAAAATACATTCATTCCTACGGCCGTAAACTCGGCATAATGCAATGTAAATTCGCTTTTTCCCTTAACGTTATGTCTAAACAATCCTGAGTACACAATTATGCTTTTATTTTGAAAACATTTTAGGAAAAGGTGAAAATGCTGTTAACCAGCATTTTCTCATTTTTCCATCACGTTTTCTACCATTTATGCCGTAGAATTCAGAACTCATCTTAAAGGCTACACACTGAATTTGTCGTCTGCAAGTGCTTTCAAATTGGACAATTCTAAAATTTTGTCGTTTGGTACAGAGTAAAGGTGTGAAGACGACAGTAAAAAATACAACAGACAATCTTAATTAAAAGCTAAACTAATTATTTCCAAGCGGTTGCGTGCGCATCGCCTAAAGGTACTTTTTCATTTAAATGAATAATAGGCGGTGTCTTCGCCATTTTCGTTTACTACCCTGAGGATGAAACCTTTTGAAAACAATGTGGCAAAAGGAGAAAATGCTGGTTACCAGCATTTTCTCCTTTTCCCACAAAGTTTTCAAAAACCAACTCTTTCTGGGCCGTTTAAACATGGTATTGTTTTGTATAGAGTTAGTTTACATGTTTACCACAATGTTCAATTTTCACCTTGTGCTAGTTCTTAAAATAAAGCAGAAGAGGGATAAAAAAATATAACTTTGTACTGTGTATTAACCCTTAGAGCACCGTTCACAACTATAGCTACCTTCGCGGCCATTGTAGATCAAGATAAAACTGCACAAAAAGTGCAGTCGAATCTTTTTCCCACACTGTTTGCTTTCCCGAGACATTCTGGATAACCTACGAATTGCAATAATTTTGGTCATTTTTCTAGATCGAAAACGTTTGTTGGGTTTATAAAAGGCTCTCAGGCTAAAAAAAAATCATAATCCCATCTGAAATGTATTTACCATTTACACTATTTTAAGTTAACCCTTAAAGCGCCTTTCACGACTATAGTCGCCTTTGCTGTCGGTGTAGATCAAGATCAAACTGCACAAAACGTACAGTCTGATCTTTGATCTACACTGTCCGCTTCGCGTATTCTTTTCGACAAAAGCAACCATGAAATTGCAATTACTTGGGTCTTGTTTTTTTTCAAGTGAAAATGTCTGTTGGGTTTATTCGGGGCTATACGGCCGATCATGATCAGGCTGCATAGAAGGCGCAGTCTGATCTTGCATCACTGCCCGGCAGGTTTGAGGGATAGTCGAAAAAAAGTAGCCTTTGCACTGCAATAGCTGGGTCTTTTCAATAGACTCAAAATAATTCTTTCATTTGTGGCTCTTTGCGTTTAGCCCATACACCTGAATGTATTTTTCTCTATTAACCATTAGGCTGCTCAGCGCGACTGAAGGGGTTTTTGCGGCCGGTATTGATCAAGATCAGGCTGCACAGAACGTGCAGTCTGTTCTTGATCTACACTGTCCGAAAGGGCTTTTCCTTTCCGGTGAAATCAACGTTGAAATCCAAATATTTGGATTTTTACTATTGAGTGGAAATTTTCGTTTCGTTTATTTAGAAGTTTAAGGGTTATTCTATTTGTTCAGTACAATTTTTTGGACAAGATGAATGCACAAAAAGTAAAAGTATGGTGCCGAAATTTCACCCCGTTTTCTTTGTTTTTTTCTTTAAGATTCATTGAAAGAGTCCTTTTTCGTAGGGGTGGGCGGAGGGACCGTTGAATAGAATGAATTTAAAGAAAGTTCAGCATTGTTGCACAATACTGTATAACATAATGCATGTAATACTTTCTATACAGTTGAATCGTGTTGTTTCGGCAATGGTTTTCGTTGAAAAGAAATATATTGTGTTTATAGTAAGGACCAAAATGATAGTTGGTTAGAAAACCAGTGATGAAGTTATATTACATTGTAGTTTTGGAAAATATTGCATATATCCATTCACAAAACTTGAGACCGACTGCTAATTTTCCCACAATATTTCTATTAGAATTTAATGTTAGAAATGTCCGAGTCGTGAATTGTTATTCAACAGGATTACATGAGGTTGGTTTTGTTATGCATCGGGTAAGCGGATAGTAGGGTCTATTTCCTTTTTACCAAACCGTAAAATCTGAAACCTGTTCATATTGCAAGTGCAGTACTTGTAGAACATTATTAACCCTTATCACGCTAAATAAGTGAAATGAAAATTTAAAGCGGATAGTACAATCCCAAATTTTGCTATTTCAAAGGTAATTATTTGTGGGAAAAAGATCTACTTATCGGACAGTGTAGATCAAATATCAGACTGCACGTTCTGTGCAGTCTGATCTTGATCTACATTGTCCGCAAAAGGTCAGTGATTCGCGCTTAGCAGCCTAAGGGTTAAAATGTAAATCTAACGACAGATTTGGGAAAGGTATGAGAAACAAAATAAGAAATGGAGAAACTACTGGTTACTGGTTTTTTTTTTTATCCTTTTCCCCCCACGCTGTTTCAAAATTAATCATCTTCGTGGCAGTAAAAAAAAAAAACACAGAAATGTTTGGTAAAGGGATACATAATATGAAATTGAATACAACACAATAAACATTCCACAAATAATCCGCGGATAATCCGCACCTATAAACAACTGACTACTTCGTGTCAGTGCGTTCTGTTTAACTCTTTTTAACAAACAGTCCCAAATTTTAACGACCCTCGGGAAGAATGCGACTCAAAATATAGTGAGAAAAGGAGAAAATTCTTGTACCCAGAATTTTCTCCTTTTCTCACAAAGTTTTTAGAACCAAATTTAATGTCTCATCTACAAACGGCTTGAATATTGAAAAGTACAAAATGTTGACGTTTGGTAAAGGATTAACACTTTTACCAGACAACAAAATTTTAGGCTTCAAAACAGTTGCAGAAGACAAATTAAATGTGGCCCAAATGACAGGATAAGTTTAAGGGAGGGTAAAAAAACGTTGTGGAAAAATTCAAAAATGCCAGTTACCAGCATCTTCTCTCTTTTTTTTTTTTCTCTCTAGGAGACGTTAAAACTAAGGTGTTCGGTAAAGGATTAACCTTTTAACAGCATAAAATATAAAAATATGAGTCGAAAAAAAAATGTTGTAATTAGCTATTATGGCCGTGTAAATCTTACAACATCGAAATATGAACTTCCAAGATCAGACTGCACGTTCTGTGTGGTGGGATCATGATCTATACTATTCGCATAAGTCTCATTAGGCCGTGCTTATCAGCCTAAAGGTTAACCCATGATCACCTGAAATGATTCTGCAGCAGACGACTTTGATAAGCAATATTTTTCTATGTGGATTACATAACCAATGCAATAATTCAGAACAGGCATTTACTTATATACATAGCTCAAAAAATGGAAATTGCCTTTGAAACAGATTGTATGGCAAAGGATTGACTCTGTTCGAAACGATAAAATTTATATTTTGTCCAAACTGAAAACGTTTGCAAACGACAAGTTAAACGATTACATTTATTTTTATAGGGTTGGAAATATTGTGGGAAAAGGAGAAGATGCTGGTTTCCAGCATTTTCTTCTCTTCCAACAATGTTTACAAGACTATTCTTTTCTAAGTTTCATTACAGAATGTTTGGGCAAAAAGAATTCTCACCTCACGTACAATTTGTAAACAGAAAAACAGCTGATACTGAAATAAACATGTAAACAGACTACATGTATTTCGTTTTAAATGACAGGTGATTGGACACCCTCGGGTCACGTCGCTGATGCGGGTGTATTCACCGCTCCAGGTATTCAGAGAAAATACCTTTTTAGATGAGAAGTTGCCCAGAAAAAAAAATCCTGTTTTTATTCCAACTAGCTAATATTGTTATTGACGTGCAAATTTACCTATTCCTGTACGAGCTATTTCAGACCTATAAAAAGTACTAGTATTACAAATTTCACAGACGGTCATTTAAAAGAAAGGAAACTGCCCGTTTGTAATATTACGAAAGTCAGTTTGGGAAATGGAACATTTGTTTGTTTCAACCAGTTGCTTATTTCTCCAAACTGTTTCAAGAGGGTGTCAACTGCTTTGGCATAGAAAGTCGTAGACGCACAACACTGGTTAGGCATCGCATTTTCTCACAGCTTAGTCTTTTCCAAAAGAGTCCTATGTTTTAATGCCCTTTAGAATGAAAGCTTTTGAAAACATCGTGGGAAAGGAGAAAATGCTGACAACCGGCATTTTCTCCTGTTCCCACAATTTGTTAACATTCTCTTAAACAAGTCCTATCATTTTAGCTATACATCTGTCGTCAGCAACTGCTTTCTACTGGGATAAACCTAAAGTCAGGGTCCGTATTCACAAACTATTCTTAAGAACATTCTCAGTCATATTCTCCAGAATTTTAAAATTTGAAAGTACATCACTTCTGATTGGCTAAACCATTTGGTTTAGCCAATCAGAAGTTGTGTTACTTTCAAGTATAAAAATCAGGGAGAATAAAACAAAGAATGTTCTAGAAGTGGTTGGTGAATACGAATCCAGATTAAAAGGCCAAACCACGTGTTAACCCTGACGACATACACTAGTACCATATTTGTGAACAAAACAGACGTATCACATTTTTGTGACAGCGTCACTCCATAAATAAGTTGATACTGTACGTCGTACGATCAACTTTTATACTTCAAAGCTCTCTCTAACTTTGATGAGTTTAAAGGCTCAAAAAGTATAGATAGATGAAAAGATAACCATTGTCCGCCTCGAATGAGTCAAGGTTATCTTTAAAATACGTCTACCTCCTTGACAGACGATCAATTTTAAGACTTTCCCAAAATTCAAAGCATTTGCAGAAGGCAAATAGATATGGCTCAGGTGATGAAATTTATCTTTAAAAGGCTAGAAAAGATTGTGGTAAAAGGATTTTCTTTACGATGTTCTCAATAGCCTTTTTTACGTAAGGTTTGCTGAAACTCGGGATTGCTTGATAAAGTATTTAAGCCGGGATATTCTCCGAAGCGAATAAAGCACGTATGCGTGAAATTAAATAACTTCCCTTTTTTTCACCCAAAACTTACATATTTACGGAATGTGTATCATACATGTATATGCAACCAAACTAGTATTTCATAAGATTACATAATGTATATATATAGTCACGAACGCTGCTCGCATTTTTAAAGTTCGACTGTTGACGAAGAAAATCCGAGGTTGGAGGTATTGACACAGCTCTGTGGTCATACCGTCGTCGTCGTGTAAAAAACTTTGACAGTTTTTGAAGTCTCTGTTATTACTGAAGATCTTTACTTCATACTAGGGCTAGTTGTGAATTATCCGAAGGGGAATCCGAACAATAAGAGCAATTAACTCTGAAATATTTTTTACAAAGTTACACCCCATTGTTTTTCGACTTAGAGTTTTCACTAAAAAAAGCGTTTGCATTCACAATCGGTGCTGTTGTTATACTGTATATGGTATATGTATACAAAGATCTCATTTATATATGAGCTAGACTCTGTGATAAGGTAGTTTAATGCATCTGCAAACAGTGTCGACTAAGGTTAGCCGACTGAATAATCACATGGCCCGCAACACGCGAAAAGGGGCATTCGGACATTTGCGTAAAGTGTCGTCCTGGATCAGCCTGCGCAGTCCGCGCAGACTGATCCGAGACGACACTTTCCGATCGTGTGTAATTTTCTGTTTCACGCAAGTCCACTGCAGAACAAAATCTAATCTTGACGTAAAGTGCCGTCTCGGATTAGCCTGCGCGGACTGCGCAGGCTGATCCGAGACGACACTTTACGCAAATGTCTGAAATTTTTACGCCGCTATCAAAAGTATGCCGGTTTCTGGGGTAAAGGGGTAATAAGGTAAGAATTAAAAGAACCCTATTTATACGTCAGATATTTCGCGACTTCAATATCAAAACCCTCCATTTCCACAATCTTTCAAAATTCTCATTACACTGTTTCACCAAAATCAAAAATTCCAAAAAAGAATATATCCTTGTGGACAAGAGAGGTTAACGAACCGTAGTTTAGGCTTTACCAACCAATCCCTTGTTTTATCGATCATGGAGGGAAAAAATAAGGCTTTCGAAAAAATTGTTGGAAAAGTAAAAAATGCTAGTAACCTTTTCGTACTATGTTTTCTACTCTTTCAATACAAAGTCCATTATTTGATCCACTTTCATCTTGTCATCTGCCACTGCTTTCATTTTGGAAAAGTAGAAAGTTTTGTCTTCTAGTAAAGAGTAAATTCTCAATCTACATGTTTGTTAATATCGCATCTTTTCAGGGACGGGTGTATCTGCATTCCGGATCTATTTCAAGCGATTTTAGCTAAGAAAATATTTGTATTTCTTACACTTTTGAAATATTTCTCGACTCAGCGTTGAATGTGTATGTTTTGAAATCGGTTGTATTTGGTCAGTAAGAAATAAACATGATTTCACTTAACAGGTGTCACTTTGGAAATCAATGGCGAAACTTCATTCAAAAGCAAACTATGCTAACCCTTTCCGTATAAAAGATGCATTACGACCTTTCCGCTACATATCATATTTCACAATAAAATTGAAATAAGAAAAAAAAAAACGTTCATTTAAATTTTTGTCCCAATATATTCATGACAATATTAAATATTTCTAAACCAAATCCTTTCATGTTTATCTGGGCTTTTATTTGATTTCTAAGAAGAAGAAGAAAACAAAAGAAATCTGAAAAGAGTATATAGTGTGTGATTGGTTTAAATATTTGGACAACCCTTTTCTCACAAAAAGATTCATTTACAATTTGTTGAAGAAACAAACAAACAACAAAAACATTGCTGCAACAAAAGAACTGAAATAGCTTTTGACATAACAGATAGAAATCTTTTGTTTCAAAGGCTTTTTTTTTTTACTATAGTTTCCGTCCGAACTTAAAAGCATTTGAAAAGCTTCTTTTATTTATATTTTGACAAAAGCGAATTACGAGAAAAACACAGCTACTTAACCGTTTGAGCTCTTAGCACAACGTAGATTGATTTTTTTTGATAGTGTAGATCAAGATCATTATTACACAGAATGTGCAGCATGATCTTTGATCTATACTTGTTGAGACTGAATTAAATGTTACATCAAAATCAGGACTGAAATGCAATGATTGGGTAATTTTCCAAACTCATATTGTCAAATTTGATTCACTGAACTGCACAGGGTTAACACTTTGATCTCCGAGGCAAGAAAAATACATATATTTAATCGGTAGAAAAAGGAGTGAGGTATATCAATTTATTGGCACTTTTTGTCGGAATATCGAATACTGATCAGAATAATCGGACAGGGTAGAACCAAGATCAGACTGCACGTTCTGTGCAGTCTGATCTTAGATCTATACTGTCCGTAAAAGCAGCCCCTAAATACCTGTGGCGCCGAGCAGGGTAGCCTTATTTATATTACATAGGTAAAACGTTTTAAAATTTTTACCTTGAGGACTCGGGTCACAAATTGTTCAAACGTTTAAATTGCCCCACTTTTAAATGAATAGAGAAAGAAGACCCAGTTAAACGGATGGGTAAACAATTTCAAACAAGAATGATAAATAGGTGTTATATAATGTAATATATATGCCGGACAAAAGTATGGAATTTCGTAGTGTATCGAGCCTAAAATAGAGAAATAGAGAAAGAAACAGTAGGACAGAGAATTACAGACAGACGGGCGGATGGAATGGTTAAACCACCACCCCCCCCCAAAAAAAAAAAGAAAAAAGACAAGGCGGAAGTTATCGTTCTCTAAAGAGGAATGGTGACAGTGAGGGCAAAATTCATAAAACCAAGGTTTTTTTTTGTAAAGGTCTACAGCATTGTTTGTTTCCCCTCAAACCATTTGTGATTATTTTCTGTCGTAACTCTGTAGATTGCTTAGAATGCAGTTTAAAGAAATCAAAATATTGCAGATTCCTGCTAGAATGTATCGATTGATACGTTATGATGTCCGATCAAACTTTATGTTTTGTGGAGTCTGATCTTTAAATTTCAAAGTCTGTCAACTGAAATTGTAATATCCGTCACAGCATTTAACCCTTGGGCTGCTAAGCGCGACTCTAGGACCTTTTGCGGACATTATAGATCAAGATCAGACTGCACAAAATGTGCAGTCTGATCTTGGAACTACACTGTCCGATAACGGGATATCTTTACTCGAAAAATACCTTTGAAAAAGAAAAATTTGGGTTTTTACTATCGGTTTGAAAGTTTCATTTCCTTTATTTAGCAGGATAAGGGTTAAAGGGTTATTTATAGGAGTCGAAATAAATAAGAGAGTGAAGTAATATTTGAAATTTATGTTTAGAGTGACGCGTTTTCTCGCATAAAAGGTTTTTATTCCGTCTCGCAGCAAACCACTGTTGCAGACATCGCTCTTTACCTGCAATTTCTCATTATGCCACAATGATTTCTCATGCATCCCTGTATCAAACTTTGTTTCATATTGATCGTCCTTATTGAACAAAGATGGTTTGAAAGTCGTCTACTGCACGTTTGTTGGAGGATATGATTCTCTGCCAATGGCGATTTATACCGCTTTTGCGGACGGCGATACGCAAGACCAGACTGCATAGAACGTGCATTATCTGGTCTTTGACGTACACCCTCCTTTGCCTCATGATTAACTACGACGAAAACATCTTCAGACGAAATGGAAAATCTGCTTTAACACTTATCGTGATAGATAAGTTAAATAAAACTTTCAAGCCTAGAGTAAATACCCGAATAAAGGTATCTTTAGGGGAAAAATATCTCCTTATCGGACAGTGTAGATCAAAGATCAGATTGCACGTTCTGTGCGGTCTGATATTGATCGACACTGTCCGCAATAGGTCAGCGATTAAGAATTAACCCCTTTCAAGAGCTCATAATAAAGTCAAAAGATTTCTTTCAGTCTAGAAAAAGAACCAAATAATTGCAATTTCAGAGTGGCTTTTTCGCAGTACGTCAGAGCGAAGCAGACAGTGTAGATCAGAGATCAGATAGCATGTTTTGTGCTGCCTGATTTTGATCTACGATGGCTGCAAAGGCAATTGTTGTTGTGAAGGCGCTTTAAGGGCGAAGACCCAGAGAATTTAGATGACAGCGAATAAGTTACAAATGCTAGCCAACTTACCTCGTCGTCGTTTCCACAAGAGAAATCCCACAATTGCGAGCACTATTAAAACCACTGCTAAAGTTCCAAACACACTAGCAACTACTACTACCCCTACATCCTGGCAATCTGTTTGTGCTGATGCTAATGTTATTGACCCAGCCAAAAATACATATAAACTTAACAGTTTTCCATCCATTTTGTAAACTTTTTTTTAATTAAAACTGGAGTGGGTGTTTCTTTACAAAAATATCACTCCAAGTAAAACCAGGTGGTGTAAGTTAAAACTCTTATCTTTCCTTTATTGTCGTTCTTTTTACATTTATCGCTCCATCTTCAACAAAGCAAGCTTTTTTTTCCCCAATGCAAAGTCTGCTAATGTCGTCCGAAACTTCCTCTTAATCAATTTCACATTTTTTACTTAAATTGCACATTCCTTTATCTACCTGTGAAACGATAATACTTTGTACATTCCTGTTTTGTTATTAAACAAAAATGGAACGAAAGCGCCAACTATGCGGTGGTGTATCCGTATAGTATGTAATAGTGTACATATATAAATCTTAAAGTCCCTCACCACTCAACTCTCTATAGAATGTGATACACCTTGTTAGTTAGCTTGTTTTTCTCTATACGGCGAACGTCCAGCGGAGCGAAACTTGACAGGTACGAAAGGAATGTCACGCCTCGATACACCGTAATATGTCTAATAACGTCGCATCACCCACAAAATTTGTTAGCACTCTTTCTTTTCATCGCGCCCGAAATCGTTCGATTTACCTGAAAACGGCCTGTTCCTTCATATTAAAACTTTATAAAAATAAAGGCTTGGAGGTAAGGAAGCAAAAAACTACCCTGGATAAACTGAAGACATAATTTGGACTCATCATATTGATACTGAAAATATTTGCAGACGAAAAGCGGGAAAAGTCGTATAAAATGCTGGTTACCTGCATTTTCTTCCTTCCCCACAATGTTTTGAAAAGCTTTCTCCCTATAGGTTGGGGGAAAAAAATACACGGGACTTTTCAGTGAAGGATTAACCTTTTGCCACATAAAGTCGACTTCTAACGCCTTGAGAAAGAAGACTTTTTAAAACATTGTTCGAAAAGGAGAAAAGTACTGTTAACCAGTATTTTCTCCCATTCCCACAATGTTTTCTACCCTATCAAAGACAACTTCTACTATTCTAGCCACAATGAATTTGGCATCTGTATGCATATGCTTTGGATTTGGACAAGTCTAAAATTTTGTCGTGTGGTAACTCTACCAAACGACAAAATGTTAGACTGGTCCATATTGAAAGCATATGTAGACGACAAATTAAAGTGTCTCGATTTATGAAATTTCTCTCTGAAAAGATAGAAAACCTTGTGGGAAAAGGAGAAAATGCTGGTTACCAGCATTTTCTCCTTTTCCCACAAGGTTTTCAAAAGCTTTCCTTCCCAGCAGGGATCCTATATATACATGTATATATACGATCCCTGTTCCCAGGGTCGTGAAAACCTGGGCTTGTTTGGTAAAGAGGTAAAGGATCAAGGTGCTTAAATGCATGTTGTAGATCAAGATCTGGCATCACAGAACTAGCGGTCTGATCTTGATTCTATATATACCGATATTTTGTCGTTGTTTCGAGGTCTCCTTTTTTCGGAGATGTATCCTAGGGCAAGACACTTCAGAGCCCTACAATAGTACTGGTGAAATCCAGTACATACTTAAATAAAAAGAAAAAAGAAAAAAATTGTCGCCGTGAGAAAACCGCAATAATGTTGAAAGTGGCATAAAACAACATTCAATCGGTATTTCCTTTAAGGGAGTGATAATTTCATCTGTCAAAACCTTTAGAAAATAAGGAAAGATGTCTCGATGTAGGAAGTGCCTGAAAAAAAAATGTAACCAATGGATGTTTAATGGATGTTCAATATTTGTCACAATATTCACAAACCACAATTAGGGGTCCCCCTCATGTCCTTATAATTCCACGATATTGACAAAATATCTATTCTATAAGAAAGCTACAGGAAACAATCTAGGTGTATATTTTGGCTGGTCCAAGTTTGTTTTACTTTTCCGTTTATTTTATGGTATTTCATTTTACTTCCCCAAATATGTCCTTAAACGTAAGGTGAAAGGATAATACCCGTAAATAATCCAGCTATCAATGTCTCTATTTTTCATGTTATTTCACGTTATTTTAGGGATTTGTCACGGTGTTATAAGCCGTATCAATATTGTTAGATGTGTCAATGGCCACACATTCCTTTTTCCTTGACCATTATGACGTAGGCTTATTACTGTACCAGGTAAAATCATGACTTGTGCAGAAATCTTGACACAGATCCTCGTCTCAACAAGAATAAGATTAGTTTTTGGAAGGGTTTAAAATATTGTGGGAAAAGGAGAAAATTCTGTCTGCGTGTGTGGGTTTTTTTTTTTTAGGCCCCTTCAGGGTAGTGAAACGAGCGCGTTTTCATGGACACAACCCCGTATTTAAATTTCAACTTTTGAAAGTCAAAACTGCAGGCTGTCCATACCTGAGGATGCTGTTAATTCCATCTGATTCTGACCAAAGAAGAATCTGCCTATTTGTGAAATACTGATTTGTTGATTTATCTTCTAAACTTTTAACGAAAAGGCGAAATTTCAGACTCGTTAAACCTGAAAGTATTCGCAGCCGACAAAACAAACGGGACTCAAAAGTTGAAATTCAATTTTGGAAGGGTAGAAAACGTTGTAAGAAAAGGAGAAAATGCTGGGTACCAGCATTTTCTCCTTTTTTCAACAATGTTTTCAAAAGCTTACTTCTTTACGGCAATCAAAAGTCGGGATTGTTTGGTAAAGGGTTAAATCGTCTTGATTCCCAAGTTACAATTTACGGCACGTCAGATCGTCCCTAGAACATCCATGACACGCCAAAATACATCCATGTGTTCATCCGGACCCCAACCCCCTCCCCACCCCACCCCACCCCATCCCTGACCCAATCCACATAACTAAAGGCCAAAAGTATGCACTTGACCTGTGTTACTTAGATTCAGCTCTAAGCAACCACCATAATTCCTGACAAAACAAGGTCGATAAACGAATTGGTTGGTGGACATAAAAAACAGTGAGTCGGCCGGCGTTGGATTGATTAAAATATACTCAACAAAAAAAGTAAATGAAATTGTTTTCAGAGGCTATGACAAAAGATCTAAATCACTTTAAGGATTTTGAATACCACAATATTTTAAAGTGTCCATTTTTCTTCAGAATGATGCTTTATTTGAGTTTATAGAGCCTATAGCGGCTTAAATAATCAATGTCAAAGTTGACTGGTCTTCCCGCCATTTTTCGCAAAATTGCAAGATAGATTGGTTTAAGTAAAGAGTACCACTGCACAGTCTCACCCCCCCCCCCCCCCCAAAAAAAAACTTTAATTGACGCTTAGGCTATTTACTTATCTTAGATAATTTGAGCAATACTTTCCCGAATGAGCCGACATTTCAATTTTCAAATCAGTTCAATATCTTCACTGCTATTGTCCAGAATAGTCCAACATTCTTTTGTCAGAAAAATATGGTGCTCCTTGACTGGCCAGCGCGCTCACCAGACATGTTTTCCATTGGATATGTGTGGGGTTTTGGACTGAGTCACGGTCCTACACAGAATACTGGCACCACCACCAGGTTCTTGCTGTGACGCTACAGGAGGAATGGAGGCTGGTTCCTCAGCTCCAAATTGCCAGAATCATTCGGCGTATGCGACGTCAGTGTGAGTCCATATTTGCCGCTGAAGGGGGATAGACTGGTTACTAAAGTGATACTTTGAACACTCTCTTTTTCCATACGTGACATTTGAGGCTATTATGTGAAGGGGTTTGCGTAAATTTCATGTGACATTGAAAGGAATTGAATTTCAAGCAATCCCTTTGCTTAAGCTTATTCATGACTGCATAAAAATAGAAAATTTCTCTGTAGTCACTTATTTTGCGAAAAACGACTTTGACCCCTGAGTGACTTGACACAGTGCCACAACAAGGATATTAGTGCTATTAAGATATAGGAAACATTTTTTTCAAGCGATGAAACGTATCTTATGAAATAAATAAAAAATCGAATGATTGTTCGTTTTATTATTCTTTTGTTCCATAGTTTCCTGAGATTTCCTTACTTTTTTTTTTGTTGAGTATAGTTTCTCCTCTTTTCAGATCTCTTTATTGTTTAAAGACACCCCTAACTAAGTCAACGAAACTCCCTTTTTTTTCAAGAGTCTCCGTGTTATTTATGTTTTTGTTACTAGGTCTATTTCAGTAGGTCTTCTGTAACAAGGGTATAGTATATACCAGATAATACAGTTGTTTCACAGTCTTCCACTTTCCAAAATGACGACAATATTCAACATAAGTATACTGTCAGATACATGTATGCACTGTGAAAGGACATTGATTAATTTTGTAAGTCGTCGGCTTTCAAATTGATTCCAGTGATAAATTAAAGGACGGATACACACAAAGGTATTTTTCCACTCTTGGAACAAAGGGGTTTTACAGCCTTATACAGTTGTTGCGCAAGCTGACATGGTCGACACTCTTTGCAGATAAATTTTAAACAATTTTTCTCACACAGCATGACTCAAAAGATATTCTACAAAACAAGATTTATTTGACTCTTTCAACGCTAAATAAGTAAACTCGAGCTCTTTCGACGGCTCTAAATACAACCATTTGAAACTTACAAAGATTTTGATTGTATAGGCTTGACGACAGAAGCGGAAGGTATAGATCATAGATCAGAATGCACAGAACAAGCAGTCTGATCTTGATCTATGCCGTTCGCAAAGGTCACTGTTTTCTCCCATAGCGCTGAAAGGGTTAAATGTATCGCGTGAAAGAGCCTATCTAAGGATAACTCGCACGGGGTGATAGGAGCAATACATCAACGGTTATTTCCCTTAAAAACCGCAGAACAGGCAGAGTGTAGTTGTCTGTCGCTTCAAACGATTATCTCTGAGGTCAGTATTTCTTTAATGTCCATTGAATTTTCAATTGACAAGAAACTTCAGGGGCACAGTCTAGTATTATTAAATCCCTTAAAGTATAAAAGTTATCTGTTGCCATGCTATAGCTGAAACTCTGTTGGAAGTGGCGTAAAACATTAGTCATGGAAATACAGTGTGTACGGAACGTAAGGTAACACTTTTGTACAGTTATGGTATGGCTCTTAATTTCAGATGAAGAGATAAAAATATGTACATATGTATAGAAGACGTGTAAATTTTTTGTGTGCCGATTTCATTCAATTTCCATTACAATACGCAATTTTATACAGATTTCAAATCAGAAGTACATTTTTGTCATTGGCGTCATTTTAGTAATTAGTGACGTTTTTAAAATCAATGTGACGGTCTGCTATACTGTTTCCAGGCCGCACATGCACAATCCCTGTCTGGCTTGGGATTATAGACCGTTGACTTCAAATAAAGGAAGAAGCCGCACGGGTTGAGGTCAGAATTGCACACAGGCCACGGTAATCAGCAATTCCGAATACCGTTTTGACATGACCCTATCACCGAACGTATTGTATAAAAAGTCTATCACAGTAGTAGATGTGTGTGCCGTAGCACCATCCTGCATAAACAACGCGTTTTGCACTGTTGGGGACTTCTTTTCAAGCGCGGGAAGCAACTTGTTTTCTAAAAGCGATAGGTAGCGCTGGCAACTAATCGTGTCGTTAAAGACAGATGGCCCAAAAACACAGTAACAAGACATTGTACACGATACAGTTAGTTTTTCATGTCACTGTACAGTGGTCTCTCTGTGAAACAGTGTGGTCATTCATATGCCCAAAACCGCATATTTTGTTTACAAACATGTCCAGACAACAGAAAGTGAAAGAAAGTAATTTATTAGTAAAATGACGCCAATGACAGAAAAGTACTTCTGATTTGAAATCTATATAAAAGTGCGTAATGTTACGAAAATTGAATGAAATTATCACACACACAAAAAAAACTTACCTACTTAATATATATGTATATAATTTTTTATATCTTCATCTGAACTTTAGAGCCATATTATAAATGTACAAAAGTGTTACCTTACTTTCCGGACATCGTGTAGTACAAAAACATTCCATAGTATGTGTGTTGGTTCTTGAAAATCAGTTAAGGATATGATAACCGGTGAAATAAAAAAAAAACTGGTTAGAGGTTTGAACCCTTTACCAAACAGTAACTTTTGCATGTTTTTACGATCCCAAGGCTTCCAAAAATAATTTGGCCTGCGACATGTGAAACGGGGCCTTTGGACATTTGCGTAAAATGTCTCGGGTCAGCCTGCGCAGTCTGCGCAGGCTAATCCAAGACGGCACTTTACAACTACATCAGATATTGTCCTACAGTAGAATTGCGTGAAACAGAAACCCCATAAGAATGGAAAGTGTAGTCTCAGGTTAGTCTGTGCAGACAAAGGCTGACTCGGAACGACACATCTTTAAACATATGTCCGAATGCCTCTTTTTTTGCGTGTTGCAGGCCATATGGGAGAAATAGAAAATTAAGTACCTAACCCCACCCAGCTTCAATGAGAGAGGGTTATTGAATGAATGCATTACGTCTGTTAAAAATGAAAAAAAAAATCACAGCGGTAAGTAAAAAAGCCACGCTCTGGCTGTAGGAAAAGAAGAAAACACTGTAATCCGACATTTCTCCTTTTTCCCACGATGATTGTTTTCTACTAGTTCAAAGACAGATTTCATCGTTTTAACAATATATATTTCGTGGTCTGCAGAGTGCTTTCAGCTTCGACCAGTCTAAAATTTTGTCGTAACTGGTAAAGAAATAATTGAAATTATTTGACCAAAATCTTTTGTTGAATGATGGTTTACGCCAGGTTTAACACTAGGTATACCACTTTGAATTACTTCCTGGCAGAATAGTCAGAAGTCCTATTTGAAAATTATATATCAAGCACTTCTGCTGCACTATTTTATCAGAAAAGATGAAAGGACAGATCTAAAACACGTTTCCGATGATAATTCGGTACTCTTTCGAGAGGGTGACTTATATCCAAGTTTTTTTTTTTTTTGGTAAACTATTCAGTCGAAACATCAAGAAACCGTGATGGTCAGGGCCTCTTTTTACACTGATTTCCAAAGGTGGGTGTGAGAAATAGAAACATTCATCCCGCCTCATGATGTTACTTTTTCTACCTTTGTTTACAGGCCTTTTAGACATATGGTTAAGAAAAAGAACAGGTAAAACTCCTCAGGAATGAGAAGCAGAGATTTCACGGTGAAAGAGAGGTTGCTTGTTACTCTATTATCAATGAAAAAAAGAAAAGAAGTTGTGACACAAGTTTTTCAGTTTCATCGTGGCGACATCGGCTGTAAACTGAAGTATTCTCCTTCGGCTCGGGCTCCAACACCTGGCTCGGAAGCCGGCAAATGCGAATACACGAATACACGAAAAACCACGTTTTAGATCAACTTTTTGTTAGGCTGTATAGCGTTCTGAGTTCAAGTTTTGGTATAACAATCATCAAACACGACTCCTATCTATCAGCCTTATGGCTATGCAAATTCCATATGTTTGCTTGCTGAAATGTGTTTTGAGGGGGAGAAGCACTCAAAGAAAAATATCATATTAAGTGGCCTGCTAGGGCTGCAGAATAATCCAAACCAGCAGAATAAACTTCATACTGGGCCCGGTTTTTAATTGTCGCGCGAATACACGCCGAAAAACAGTTATACTCTCTACAAAGGAGAACGTCGCAAAATTACGAAAAAGAACTTTACTCGAATTTTGACATAAATAGTGAATGGTTTCCCCTTTTCTTGATAACTGTTCTATTTGAATGTTAAATAACCACGAAAACATTTTTTTCGCCCTACTCAAAGATTAAAAAGATTAAGGTTGTAAATAAGATAAAATGTGGTAATTTGTCCCAGTTCGAAAAAGATTCTTCTTAAAAACAATGTGGCGAAATTCGGGACGAAATAGTTACCGCAGCTGAAAACAATCAAATGCAAAAAGGTCCTCATTGACCCTTTTTAAGACAAAGGCGAGTTTTAGATGCATTTGCGGATGAATTTTAACTAGTATCTGCGGATGAATTTTAACGAGTACAGAGCTAACAAACCATGGCCGTGACTCAGTTCAAATCTCAACCAAGCTTGATATTTTACTCTAAGGCACCAGTTATACTCAAAAGCATTTTCTAGATTGTTTGATTAAGGGTTAAAGTGTAATACACAAAGACTTTGTAGAGAAAAAAACTTTTCAGGAATATCTTCTACTGAATATTTCTATCAAGCCAAGATAGTTGCTGGGACAAGGTTCATTCCTCTGTCCTCTGTGTATCACAATTTTGATGACTTTGAAAGGCATCAGTGTTCCCATTAATTTTATATCAAGGGTATGCTTACCCCCTGAGATGTAAATCTGAGGGTATGATAATAATGGTTCTCAGCTAGAGGTAAAGTAATCCATATTGATGATTTGCAGCAAATAAAAGTCTGTTATACATGTATTAAGATAGTTGTAGAAGTTTACTGCCTCGAGTCATTAAAAAGCTGAAAAGACGGTTTGAAGTGACTCTCATCGGACAATGCCAAAAGGAACATTTTGTGTCATGGGTTTCTGCGTTTGTTGCACTGATCAGTTTTTCATGTCTGTTAAGTTATGGATAGGTATTTCCGCATGATTGACAAAAATTTGTCAATAAGGGTAACAAAGAACTTCAAAACCTGTCATTTAACACAAGATAAGCGGATAATGGCTTATTTTTTTCTTAACGTTTCGCGTCTCGTGTGTAACCAGAATTTGTGAATTTCAATTCTATAACGTAATTTACGCAATAATTTGCGTGAGTGGGAACACTGAGGCAAAAATTGGCTTAGGAAGAATATTGATTGAAGTACTAGGAAAAAGACCTCCAGGAAAGCAAGAATAGGTGTACATGCCATCACAATACAACTGAAATTTTGCTAAAAATAGCATTCTAACATGACACGTGAATTCGGCTCTATAAACACAGTGCAACAAAAGCGTGGTAAATCTACGTCATTCTATATAGAGTGACGTCATTCTGTATAAAGGAAGTCGCCTGTGGCTGTTCCATATCTTTGCCCTCCGATATTTTATCAACGAAGGTCACTTGATGTAAACAAATTGTCATTTTCGCTCCTTGACCAAGGAGGAAGGAAAATTTTCAAAAATTTACCGATATTAACTGTTTTAATAAAAATTGAATAAACCACTCGGGCTATTGCCCACATGGATTATTTATTATGCCTCATAACTCACAGATTCACAATCGTAGTTTATTGAACGATAAACCATGATTGAAAGAAGATTATTTCTTAATTAAACACCTAGTACTTATAACTGTTTTCCAGAGAAAAAAATTGCGTTGTCAAGGCTGCTTTGGACCAGATATCCCTATATTGCAGACAGTCAGTGAAGATCTATGATCAGAAAGCACAAAAACAAGATCAGACTGCATGTTTTGTGCAGTCTGATCTTAATCTCTGTTGTCTGCTATATCAAATTAAGTTGTGAAAGATGTTTTCAGGACTTAAGTCATTTTGCTAGTTGCAAAATTTTGTCTTCTGGTAAAAGGTCAACTCATTAACATAAAAAATTAACTTAATGTGACTTTTTCATGATCCTACAGTTGACAAATTTTGATAGTTTTATTGGAAAAGGAGCAATACTTTTAAACAAGCGATTGTTTTTTTTTTTTCTTTCCCAGGCCGACTTTGGTATTGTCAAAGAAAGGTATTTTCCTAACTTATCCTGTCTGAAAAACTTTTGTGTATAAAATTTGTTTCTGGGAGTCTGCCTTAGTTTTTGGTGAATACAGTTCATTCATAGTATCCGTTATAATTCTGTTGCAGTTGTATTATGATGAAGATGGGCCAATGATTGAATCAACAGGGAATGCTGTGACTTACAGGGATACAGATAAGTGAGTAGTTCTCATTCTTTACCTGAACCCTTTCGTTCTCAGTATTATTTTGCTTCCATGGGAGAATGTCTCACCCTTTGAGTCATGATTTGCCTTGAAGAAAACTCAAAAAATTGAATTTTTGTTTCCTTTTTGACAAGGACATTATCTTCCGGTTACAATGTATTGTAGTACAAGTTGACTTGTTAAAGTTCTCTGTTATGGTAATGGATCTAATGTATACATAGAAGCGCATACGAGAATGAAAGGGTCACTTTTGCTGCCAAATAAATGGATTCAACATTTCTTAAGGTCTCAAAGTATGTTTTCGTTGCTTTTGAAGCTGATTTCGGTCAAAGATTAGAATCAGGATGGTGGATTGTGTAGATCCAAAATCAGACTGAATAACATGTGCAGTCTGTTTGTGATCTTCAACAATTGCAAAAGATGTCCAAGGCAACATTGATAGTGAAAAAGAAAAATAGAGACAGTCTTGGTAACCAGCATCTCCTTTTTGTCCAACAATATTTCCCATCCTTGCAAGTGTAAAATTTTGTCTTCTGGTTAGGAGTTAAACATTACCTCTTGTAGATAGTGTTTTTTTTTTTTCATCTTGTAACTGACCCCTTTCGAAAGCATTGTGACAAAAGGATATATTACTCATATTGAGCAGCTAAGAACTTCTTTTATCACATGTACCGTATACATGTATTAAATGAAATCTTATGTTGCTAATGCCCATTCAGTGTTTTTAAAGTCTTTCTCTAATTGGAAGGCAGGAAGCAATTTTTTCTGTTATTTTTTCAAATATTGGTATATCACAAAGCTGCTAAGAGAAAAGGAAATATGGTTTTCAATAGGAAGAGAAATATTTAAGAAAAATGGGCAGTTTGCTTGTTACAAGCACTTGCTCCTTTCTCAACAATATTTTTCAAAGCTGTGCCCTGTGGAGGCATAAAAAGTTTGTACTTACAAAGGAATTGGTAAAATATGATCTATACATATATTAACAAACAAAATTATCAAAACTGCAATTATGAAATGGCTGATATAGGTAGAAACTATCCTGTGAAACGTTTGGTTCAAAATCTCCCTTGAGAGTGTACCATGTATGGATCAATACCAGGTTTTGTTGTTAACCATGTGACTTTAGGAATCCAATGACGCTATCCCAGTGCAAATAAATCCTACCAAATATACCCATCTGTAATACATGGGTAGATTGATCTATATTAACTCATGACAACATAACCTGCTCCATACTGTCTCTTGGCAGACCCCTGAATTGTGTTAACATAGAGGCATTATTAGATTCTCTTGTTGCCACAATTTTCTCACTTACCGGTACATGTGGATTTTTAATATTTTTGATCTTTCAAATGTTTAAAAGTCATCTGCTGCCAAGTTGTTTCCGGATTAAATGAAAGAAAAATATTTTTACCAAATAATCCTGTTTCACAACCCTGCATTTTCCCATTTTCTCACAAAATGTTAGATGAATTGACAGGGAAAAAAACATTCTGAGTAAAGGAGATGCTGCTTATCTTTATTTTCTCTCTTTTGCACAATCATTTATAGGATCCCTCTCTCTCTTTCTCTCTCTCTCATTAATTAATTCACTCTCTCTCTCCCTCTCTCAGGATTAGTTGGAAAGAAGTTTACCGGACAATCCTTGAATGACTTACAGTATTAAAGTATCTGAAAACATTATTGTAGGGAAAGGAGAAAATGCTGTGTTTCCATAATGTTTACTAGCCTTTTAAAGACAAACTCCATCATTTGAGTAACATCTGGTTTGTTCTCTGCAAATGCTTTCAGTTAAGACAATTCTGAAAGCATGTCAACTGGTAAAGATTTAAATGAATTCTTTTAGCATCTATTTCAGTTCTTCATTAGACTGGTCTGCTCACACAAAAACTGGTTGAACTAAACTGGTGGCTGAATTAAACTGGTCACAGATCTACCTGTCCCATACCGGGATATTTAGATAAGGGTATTTACAACAGTATTTCCCCAGGTAAGTAGAGTATTGAACACTACCGTCAATATTCAATAGAACTGATCAGTTTATGCGAGGACACGATAAAGACATGAGAATATAGACAACCCACTAGCTGGCTGGGCAGTGTTTATTTATTTTTATAAAGTTCTTTTTTTTTTTACCCAAAACTTCGACAATGGACTGTTTAGTTCAACCACAGGGATCTTATTGGACAGGGGTCATACCTCACGGCCTGCCACCATACCAGAGAAATTATTTCCCAAATTTTTACTTTCCTGGGAAAGGGACGTTTGGTTCCTCATTCTACACAGGTAAGACTTTTCTGACATTCTAGGGACAAGATGGCTGACAGTTTACTCTCAGTTTTTGGTTTCAGTTTCTTCTGGGCTACTTTTAACACTTTACCAAACAATACTGAGGAATCAAGTTTTAGAAAACAAGTTGTCCCACAGTATTTTCTACCCTTTCAAAGACAAACTCAATAATAAGGGCGCCATTTGATTTGTCCTCTGCCAATACTTTCGATTTAGGCCGGTTTTAAATTTTGTTGTCTGGTAATGAGTTACAGGGAGTATTATGATACTTCAAAAATAATTCTATTCATGTTCTTCACCAAAACCTTTGTTGTTGGTACTCACAGGACTTGTTACAAACAGTGGCTCCTTTTTCACATTGTCAATTGCAAGGGCCTAAAAAGTCGAATTTGTAAAGCAATGGGTTAAAACAATTAAACTGTCAATCCTTTAACATAAACGGAAAGAATGATGTAACAGCCATTCTGAATCTAACTTGAGTTTGTAAGTAAAACAGAAGCAGTTTACATAAAACGAAAAAAATGTTTTTTCGTTTCTAATATTCTAGCGGGGTAACCACATGATTCATGATATTATGGAGAAAATATCAACACTGCATCAAATTAGCTAAATTTACTTTTATGAAACGGATTATCTGTACTGAAGAATTAAAATACTCTTTCCATACTAGTAATTCAAAATACATACAGCTAGAAAATATGCGTAAGATCAAGACAAATATAACCAGCAAAAGTAAAAGAAGGCTAGACTATCTTTGCTTTTGTCAAAATATTTTTTCTGTATTTCAAGTCCGCCGTTTGCTTTAAACAGTCTCATGCTTTGAAGACCTCAAGGAAAACAGTCTTTAAAAAAAAAGGTGGGAAAAGGAGGGAATGTTAGTAACCAACATTTTCTCCTGTTCTCACAATGTTTTCAAACCTTTCAAAGACATATCCCATCATTTGAGCCATAACATTTTTTTTATTTAACTTTTTACCAAAGGATGAAATTTTAGACTTGTCCAAATTGAAAGCATTTGCAGACGACAAAATAAAATTGACTCAAAAATTGAAACTTGACTTTGGAAGAGTAGAAAACATTGTGGGAAAAGGAGAAAATGCTGTTTACCAGCATTTTCTCCTTTTCTGACAGTGTTTTCAGTAGGCTTCTTCCTCAGGGTCGTTAAAACCAGGGATTGTTTGGTAAAGGGTTAATTCAGTTTAATTAATCCTACAAGCTTTCATTTTGGACAAGTCTAACATTATGTCATCTGGTAAAGAGTTGATGGCACTATTCATGAAAGCACAATTCTTCACCAAACTACAAAATTTGGGGCATGTCTGAATTGAAAGCATTTGCAGACGACAAATTGAAGGTGGCTCAAGTGACGAAAGTAGTCCTTGCTAGAGTAGAAAACACTGTCAGAAAAGGAGAAAATGCTGGTTACCAGCATTTTCTTCTTTTTCAACAATGTTTTCAAAAGCCTTCTACCTCAGGGTCGTTGAAAGTCATGACTGTTTGGTAAGGGGTTATTGAAATATAAGAACCAATGTGTCACAACTTGAAATTTTATGGGAAGCCAATGTCTTGTACAGACCTAAAGAACATCATCCTTGTGATTATATGGTGTATTACAGCAGAATTACAGACTTTTACATTCTTATTACTTTAGTTTGCATGCTGAATATTTGCAGTCAGTTTAGATCATGCAGGGATTTAACTTTTTAGCTAATGAGCAATTTTAGACTGGTCCAAACTGAAAGCATTCACAGGCAACAAATTAGATGCATCTAGAATGATAAAGTTTGTCTGTGAGATGGGTAGAAAATATAGTAAGAAAAGGAGAAGATGCTGGTCAGAGCATTTTCTCCTTTTTCACGATAGTTTCAAACGCCTTCTGTTTTGGGGCAGTAAAAACTCAGGATTATTTTGTAAAGAGTTAACAGTGTCCAAGGATCTTGAAAACATCAAAAACTAACCCTTTACCACACAATCTGAGTTTTAAATACCTAACAAAGAAGGCCTCCAAAAACATTGTGGGAAAATGAGAAAATTAATTCCTTTTCCCACGTTTTCTACCATGTGGAAGGCAAATCTCATCATTTGAGCTGCATCTAATCTGTTGTCTACAAATGCTTTCAGCTTGACAAGTCTAAAATTTTGTTTTCTAGTAAAAGTTTAAAAGAGGGGTACCAAAGATTTTTAACACACCAAAATATCCAGTGTTTAAACATCTGTAAGGAAAAAGACTCTTAAAAACATTGTTGGAAAAAGAAGGAAATGCAGCATTTTCTCCTTTTCCTACAATATATTATGCCTTTATTTGAGAAGAATTTCATCATATAAGCAAGTTTGGTAACCAACATTTCCTCCTTTTCTACAATGTTTTATATCTTTTTTTTTTTCTTTAAATATTCCATCATGTGAGCCACATTTTTTTTTGTCACCTTCAAGCTCTTTCAACTGGGATAAGTCTGACATGTTATCATAATGGTAAAGCATTAAAGAGGGAAGTTTATCGTTCTTTGCCAAATAGTGGCTGTAGGACACCTGCCCTAAAAGTTATTGATGACCTCTGTCTGATCTTGGATCTATACCGTTAAATATGTTTTCATGTGCTCTGGCCAAAATGGAATCTTAAATTGTAATATTTGGACCTTTCTTTTAACAGACGGAAAACAGATCTACTGGGTGGCTATATTTTTTTTAAGCAATCTAAGGTAACACCTACAGAAAATACAAATTAAGGTCTACGGTCCCTAACTCATTAGTAAACATCCATGTTTTCGTTAAAGCTATTCGGCCAATCTCCGCAGCTTCTGCCTTTTAATATGAGAGTTAGGAGCCGTAGACCTTAACAAATTACAACCTACACATGGCATTATTTTGTCATGCAACAGACTTCTTTTATTAACACTCTGTCAAAAAGCTTAAATTGAGCATTTCTAATAAGTCTGGTTTTCAAAGAAAAAAATCAAAGTTTTGAAATAGCCATTCTGTTGAGTAAAAACTTTATCATTTTCTGATAGCTCTGTTATTACTGAAGGTACAGTATTAACTTAAATGAGTTTGACTAAAAAGTTTCACTGAAAAAGTAAACGATGCTGAGCACTGAAATCAGCATGTGGTACATGTACTATTGCTTTCTTTTGCCACAATATATTAAACCCTTTTTCATATTAACAATTATTATTTATCATGAATGTTTTCAAAATTGCCTGCTGAAAATTTGTTGCAGGAGCTTATAAGTTAACTTGTTACCAGAATTTTACACTGGTCCAAATTGGAAGCTTTTGCAGATGAATGTTGCCTGAATGATAAGATTTTCTATTTAAAGGGGCAGAAGACAAAATAGGAAAAGGAGCATTTTCTTTCCACAGTTTGTAAAAGCCTTCTTCCTCATGTTAAAATAAAACACAGTATTGTTTGTTGAAAGGTCAAATGTAACTCCTATAACTGTATTTTATGAGATGTTTATGAAATGATTTTGTTTTCTGGGTTTTTTTTATATGAAAAATGTATAAAGTGTGATAGATGGGAAAATTCTTACCTAAAGAATTTAAGCAGATCAATTTTCAGCACTATCAAAATTTGTGTTTATTAACAAAAATTGTTAAAGATTTCTGTAGTCAGGAATTGTCTTGTCCCATTAAATTTTAGAGCTTTCCAAATTGAAAGTGTTTCCAGATAACAAATTAAGTGGCTCAAACAATAGGATTGACTCCAAAAAGTTAACAAAATTGTTGAAAAAGGAGAAAATGCTGGAAACCAGCATTTTCTCCTTTTCCCACAATGTTTTTCGAATGGTTTCTTTGTAGGTGTAGTTTAAATCTGGGATTTTTTGGTAAAGGGTTATATGTTTTCTAGCAATTTACTGTATGTCAAGAACTTAATTCTTTACCCATAAAATGGAGTACAGGGTAGATCAAGATCTGACTGCACAAAAGATGCAGTCTGGTCTTTGGGCTGCACTGTTAGGGTAGCTATTTGATGAAATAGTGTTGTGAAAGGTACATTTGCAATGTGTAAGGTTTTGTTTGGTCTGAAAATCTCTATTTCATTTAAGAGTGATTTCAATAGAAAAGAATTTAACTGCCAGGCAAGATGTTTAGGCAAAGAATTTCATATTTACCTTTCTTTTCTTTTTTTGAAATTCTTTTCCCGACATATCAATATCTTAATATACATGTACAAGATATGCAGTCTTGTCTTTGGGCCACTATTACTTTTTTTTGTGATTTTTGTGAAACTTTCTTGTAAAGAGAGCCTTGAAATTGTTATGTCTAGGTTTGTTTCAGTCTGAAAATTTTTATTTTATATAATTATCAGTGTAAGGGTTACCCTTTCAAAAATCTTATTTTGATTATCAAGTTTCACCCCTATAAAGTCATTTCTTATCTTTTACAATGTCTAAGTTTGAAAACTATGTCAGTTTTATTGTTTATGACTGCTCAGCCCATTCTTTAGGGAATGTTTTACTTTTAACACTATGTAGATGGTCTAATTTTAACCCTTTAAGTGCCTTTCAAGATCAGACTGCACAAAATGAGCAGTCTGATCTTTGTTCTACGCTGTCTACTTTACTGACATATTCTAGGCAATGGCAATGTTGAAAATGCTCTACTTATTAGGGTCTTATTTCTAAAATGAAAGTCATTTGTGTTTATTTGATGCTGTATGATATCAAGCATTATTTGTAACTGAAAAACATTGCGGCAAAGGTTTAATGACACTCTATGGATATAGCACATAATTATAAATACTAACATTCTAGTTTTAACATCTATAAATGTATGTCAGTTGCAGCTCTAGTACCCTTTAACTCTTTACCAAACGACAATTTCTTAGACCTGCGAAAACTGAAAGTATTTGCAGATGACAAATTAAACATGGCAAAAATAATGGAATTTGTCTGTGGTAATAATGAAGAAAACATCGTGGGGAAAGAAGAAAATGCTGGTTACCAGCATTTTCTCCTTTTCCCATGATGTTTTCAAATGGTCTCTTTTGCAGGGTCGTTAAAACTCAGGATTGTGCGGTAAAGTGTTAAAAATCAATCCTGACTTTCAAGAACCGTGAGCTAGTTAAGGCTTTTAAAAACCCTATTGGCAAAGGCGAAACTGCTGTCATAGTGAGAACCTGCATTTTCACCTTCCAACAACATGTATTCATGATGAACCTCATTATTCGAGCTATAACTAATTTGTTGTCTGCAACTGCTTTCAATTCAGGCAAGACTAAAATTCTGTCATTTCGTAAAAAGTTTAATTGACAGATTGACAATGGAATTGTATTTCATTCACATTCTTTTTGCCTTTGAATGGGTCTCTTTCCTCAGCTCAAAATGTAAGCCAATGTTTGGAATTTTAGACTTGCCGTACGAGTTTAAGACGAATAGAGGGGAAAATGCTTTAACCCTTTAGCAAACAACAAAATTTTAGACCTGTCCAAATGTAAAGCAGTTGCAGACAACATATTAAATGTCACTCAAATGAGGAAAGTTTTCTGTGAAAGTGAAGAAAACATTGAAGGAAAAGGTGTAATTGCTACCAGCATTTTCTCCTTTTCCTGCAATGTTTCCCAAATCCTTTTTTCCTAAGGGGATTGTGTGCTAATGGGTTAATGGTTTAAAAAATTCAAGGAAGAAGAGGACTTCTTGTCACCTTGGATCTTGCTTTTTATATTCACGAATTATCTGCCTTCAGTATAAACATTCAAACAGTTTCTATCAAAAGTAGAAGAGGGAGATGAATTCTGAAATTCAGGTTAGTTGTTCATACGCCAGCAGACACAATGTTGTGTCTTCTTTTGCTCTAAATTTTTCAAATAATTTGGCTGAAATTTCAAAGGCCAAATATGGGCCAAATGTAAACAATTCTGTGTATAGAATACAGGACAGGTATCTAATTATCATTCATATCACTTAATGATTGATTGATTTAATGGTGTTTTATGCTTTTTTCAACATTATTTCAGTAATAACGCGGCAGCCAGTGCACCTATCCATGCTTTCCTGGAGTCTCTTTTACCTGGTACTCCGCACAATTTTCTTTCCAAGTCACTGTCATATCACTTAAAGGTATGGTGACTATTTCTGAGGATCTGTTTAATTGAGGTTTGTCAAGGTTCAAGTTGAAAGGGTAAAAAGCATCGTGGGAAAAGGAGAAAAGACTAATCCTATCATTTTCAGCCACATCCAATTTTTTGTCTAGCTTTCCAGATGAAGGAATCTAAATTTTGTTGTCTCGATATAAAAAGTCAAGCAGTTTTTTGGAACAATTTTCAATTTGCCTCAATCCATTTTCTGAGCAATCCAAATATAAGAATTGTGGGCATACATTTTAGATACTTTTTGTTTGTTTGTTTCATCAGATATCTTATTATGAACAGTTCAAAGTCACCTTTCAGGTAAATTAAGTTGAAATCAATAGATTAAAAAGGGTTTTTAAAAAAATGTAAAATTATTATCAAAAAGTAAACAGTTGTTTATCTGCAGTTATTGGATAAAGGTGTGAACAAACAGTAACAGATTTATTATTAGAAAAGACTCAACCACTTACCCCATCAGCAAATTTAAGATGCTTAGGTCTTTCACAACCATATAAATATGTACATTACACTTTTTGAATCACTGCAAGATGAAGAGACAGTTTAGTCATAATCTAGAATCAAGTAGTGGACAGTGTAGATCAGAGATCACTCCTGAGTCTGCATATTATGTCTGGATTGTGTGTTAAACCATTACCACACAGTCCCGACTTTTATCGACCCTGGAAAAGAAGCCTTTTGAAAACATTGTGGGAAAAGGAGAAAATGCTGGTAACCAGCATTTTCTCCTTTTCCCACAATTTTTTCTACCCTATCAAAAATGGCATCATTTGAGCCACATTGAAATTGTCGTCCGCGAATGCTTTGAATTTAGAAAAGGCTAAAATTTTGTCGTCTGGTAAGGGGTTAAGAGGGTTAAAAAGAGGAAAGTGCTAGTCTTTTCCTCTTTTTTCCACAATCTTTTAAGAGCCTACTCCTTTAGGGTTGTAAAAACTCTGAATAACTTGGTAAAGACTGAATTTTGAAATTTCTTTGAATGCACTTATTGTGATCCTTTCTTCAATACATGGGAGGATAAGCTTTGTTAACCCATAAAGCGCTGGAACCGAGTTAAGTTGTTTTGCGGACAGTGTAGATCAAGATCAGACTGCACAGAACGTACAGTCTGATCTTGGATCTGCATTGTCCACTACTTTGTTACATATTCTGGCCATAACAACAATGAAAATTTGGTACTGCAGATTCTATTCATAATTGAAATGGTCCATTATATTAATTCAGCACTGCAAGTGTTAAATTGTAGCTTCTTATACCATTGGAGATTTGGGCATCTTAGAAAGGAGTGTTTATCTTACAAAGGAGTGTTTTGATCCCTTGCTAGCTTCATACCTTTTCAACTAAATTCTTTATCAGACAAGAAATTTCCAGACAAGACCATTTTTAAAGCATTTCCAGGTGCCAAGCATTAACTGTTATAAGCTCAAACAATAAGATTTGTCTCTGAAATGGTAGAAACATTGTGGGAAAAAGGAGAAAATGCTGGTAATCAGCATGTTTTCCTACATTATTTCAGAAGCCTTCTTTCTCAGGGTCGTTAAAACCTGGCATTGTTTTGTACAGGAAGAAAATCTCAATCAGCACTAAAGATGTAGATCCTAAAATTTACAAAACAATTTCAGAATATCTGGCAAAGAGGCAGACAGGGTAGAATCAAAATCAGACCACAGCTTCAGTGCAGTCTGATGTTGGATCTACTTTGTCTACATAAACAGTTAAATCAGGGTTCCGCACTACAATGGTTAAGCTCTGTTTAGGTGAGTTTTTATCTTCTTATAGCATATTTCACCCTCATAAAAGCATGAATTACGATACTTCTCAAAATACTTATTATTTAAAGAATTAATTTAATGAGTGCTAAATGGCCTTAGCTCTTGCTGCAGGGTAAACACCTATCAAATTTATTCTTTCATTTATAATTCATCTGTGTTTCGACTTGGCCTTCTATGGGTGCGTATAACTGAGTCTATAAAAGGGAATGTATTATATAATTTGGTTGATAAAGCTCTGTAATATCTCAAGGTTGGAATTTAATGCCGGGCATGTGTTACTGATAACAGTTTTGGATTAACTCTTTAAAAAGACGAATTCTTTGACTGATTCAAATTGAAAGCATTTATTTGCAGACAACAAATTAAATGTGACTCATATGATTGGATTTGTCTGTGAAAGGGCAGATAAGATTGTTGGAAAAGGAGAAATTATGCTGGTTACTAGCAATCTTTTCAAAAGGCTTCTTTCTCAGGGTCCTTAAGACTGGGGATTGTGTGGTAAAGTGGTACTTCTTTACCTGATGGCAAATTTTTTGACAACTCCAAATTAAAAGAACTTGCAAGGAACAAAACCATTGTGGCCAAAAATGATGGAATTTACTTTGGAAATTACAGAAAACACTGCTGGAAAAGACAAAATGATGCTTACCAGCATTTTATCCTGTTTTAACAATGATTTTAAAAGCGTTTCTTTTTCTCTGGGTCGTTAAAAAATGGAATTTTATAGGATTAATCACTGTTAGGGTGAAGAAATTCCCCTTGCTTCTCCCAATTTATTATATACTGTAGACTTGCCATTGGTTGGGAATGTTTTAACCCTGAGAAAGAAGGCTTTGAAAACATTGTGGGAAAAGGAGAAAATGCTGGTTACCAGCATTTTCTCCTTTTCCCAAAATGTTTTCTACCCTATCAAACAGAAATTCAACCATTTGATCCCCCAATTAAATCATTGTCTGAAAATACTTTCAACTTGGACAAGTCTATATTGTCATGTGGTAAAGAGTTAACTCTTAAAGCACCTTTCACATCAATAATTCAGACTGCTCAGAATGCAGTCTGATCTTTGATTATGTACTGTACACTTTACACTGTACACTGTACACTTTGCTGAAAAATCCCGGATAAGAGCAACGTTGACATAACAGTTACTATTATTCTTATTTACAAACTGAAAATGTCTGTTGGGTTTATTCCAGGCTCAAGAGGTTAATTCATAGCTGGACAGGCTATTTCCAGATTTATCTTTAACAAGTATTTGTGAGAAATAAAAAGGGAAAATATGAGGAAGGGAAAGATTGGTGCTTATTTAGACTGATATGGAAAACACTGTGGGAAAATGAGAAATTTCTTATAACAAAAAATAAATTTTGTGTCTTTTTATCTGTTTCCTTCTAAATGACTGCACAAAATAACATATCTATACATGTACTTCACTGTCTATTTTGAGTCACCAAAAGAATAACCTACGAAAAAAACCAAAAACAACAACACAGAATGGATATGCTATACATAATTAACATGTCACTCATTAATATTGGAATTCCTTATGACCCTATTAGTAATTGGTTTGAACTTCGTAAATATGGGTTTTTGATAATTTACAAAAATTACACCTTTCCAACGGTACAGATAAATAGCTACGGGTACTCGGATAAGGTGTTTGACTCCTGATTCTTGGGTCATAGGTTCGAATCTTGCTTGGGTTATTGTTGTATTATTATTTCTTTTAAATATCTGTTAGTATTTCTCAACAAAATTGACTTATCACTCATTTACTTTCGTCAATACTTGGTAAATGCCGCAGGGTCATTTGTTTGTAAAAACCCAATATGAAATTGTTCGATAAGTTTGAGTATGATTCACCAAGTATTGATGGAAGTAAATGAGTGACAGGTCAATTTTGTTGAACAATATTATGAATTTTGCTGTTATTGTAAAGGTTATGTACATTCAGATATGTAAAAGCAGTTACTTGAAACAAGCTGTTCCTCCTTTTCCCTTTTTGTTTTTCATAAAGATTAACTTTTTACTGCATAACAAAAATATACTTGGCCAAATTGAAAGCTCTAGTGCTGCTAAATGTGGCTCAAGTGGTGGAATTTGTATTTGACAGGGTAATAAACATTGTGAGAAAAGGAGAAAATGCTGGTTACCTGCATATTCTCCTATTCCAAAATGTTTTCAAAAGTTGTCTACTTATAATCAGGGTCATTAAAACTAATGATTGTGTGGTAAAGAGTAAAAAATGTCCCCTTTTACAAACAGGATATATCTGAGGTCATAAGTTGGAAGCGAATAATTTATCAGCCTATATCAATTTAAAACTTTGTTTGAAAAAGTTTGAAAAACATCATCTGGTTTGCATGCCACTTTAACCTTTTACCAGACGACAAAATTTTAGACTGGTCCAAATTGAAAACATTTGCAGACAAAATAACAGTGACTCAAAAATAGAAATTTGCTTTGGGAAGGGTAGAAAACATTGTGGGAAAAGGAGAAAATGCTGGTTATCCACGATGTTTTCAAAAGGCCTCTTTCTCAAGGTCGTGATTGTGTGGTATAGGGTTAAATAATTAGTGCATTGCATGTCTATAAATAACCTTTATGAGAATGACTATTTGACCACTTCATTTTCATGGGTATTTTCTCCAACTGTCACTGTAATTATTTGTACACGTATATATAGGATCTGACATGAGTTGGTGTTTAAGATAAAATTTCATGAAACGAGTCTGGAGAAAAAAAAACATATTTTCTTGACGAGTCCAATAAAATTTATTTGAATATAGAAATATGTTTAATAAGTGAAAAGAGTTTGCTTGCTTGTATTGGAGTTCGGTGCAGTTTTAACAGCATAGGTCATATCACTGTGATCAGTGCATCTACATATGTGTTTCCTGGCTTTCTCATACCAGTACTGACACAACTTTCTTTCCAAGCTAGTGACTACTTTTCTCACATGCACCAGAGTTGAGACGTGAAATATTGCTGGAATGAAAGTTTGCATCAAAGCCGCAACCACCGCATCACAAGTCAGATACGCTAACCACTGAGCTACCTGGCTGGGCAGTGAAAACAGTCAAGCAACTATCCTTTTTGAGTGACATCAAATGGTCATCTTATGATCGTTTTTATTAAGCATTGGGTAGCTTTAAATTTCAAACCGGTTGATCCCAAGTTTTAACAAACCATATGTGAAGGGTAAAATTAGACTGGTAACTAGTATTTTCTCATTTTTGCTTAATTTTTTTTTACCCTTTGAAAGATTAGTATCATTGTGATAGCCACTTCTAGTGCCTTGTCTGCTGATTCTTTCACTGTGGATGTCTAGAATTCTGCTGTCTAGATAACCCTGTACCACATAATTCCGAGTTTTAAACGACCCTAAAGGAGAAAGCTTTTGAAAACATTGTTGGAAAAGGAGAAAGTGCTGGTAACCAGCATTTTCTCTTTTTCCTACAATGTTTTCTCCAACCTCAAGGACAGCAGTCATCATTCGAACTATATGTAATTTGTCATCTTCAAATGCTTTCAGTATGGACATGTCTAAAATTTGTTGTGTGATAAAGGGTTGGGTAACTCTTTACCAGTTAACCACTAAAATCTTAGACGTGTCCAACATGAAAGTATTTGCAGATGACTAGTTATTTGAGGCTGAAATGATGAAATCTGATTTAAAATATAGTGGGGGGAAAAAAGAACATGCTGTTTACCAGCATCATGTTTTCAATAGCCCTCTACTCCAGGGTCCTTTAAACATGGAATTTTTTGGCCAAGGGTTAACCCTTTACCATATTATCCAGACTTTTAACTACCCCGATAGAAAAGCTTTTGAAAAAATTGTGGTAAAAGGAGAAAATGCTGGTGGCCAGCATTTTTACTCTCTCCCACAATGTTTTCAACCCCATCAAAGAGAGAAATCGTCTGCAAATGCTTTCAATTTTGTAGAGCCCAAAATTATGTCATTTGGCAAAGAGTTAAAAAGTTCAGTCCTGGTATTGCAGCATAGTTTTATTGCAAGGGAAGATTAATTACAAGCATTATAGGCATTTAATTGCTCTTTGATTTCAGTTGGTTAAAAATTGGGTAAAAATGGATAAAACCTTGAGTTTTGTAATTTGTTTTTATGGCTATGTAAAATGATATCAAGTTGGTGCAAAAATATGTAATCATTTAAGTGGCCCGACAGTATTAAATCTGTGTGGGCAGATTGTGATTTTACTCATTTCTTCCTGCAGACGATTGTTTTCCCTTTGCAGAATGTCCTCCTTTAATCATAATGTTTGTCCATGATAAATCTTTTTCAACCTTGATTTAACTTGATTATCCATAATTTATAAGGATGTTTTACAAGTCCTCTGCAAGTTAAATTTAGGAGGTAAAGATTACTTAACCCTTTACCATGCAATCCCGAGTTTTAACGACCTTAAGGAAGAAGCCTTTTGAAAACATTGTGGGACAAGGAGAAATCACTGATAACCTGCATTTTCTCCTTTTCCCACAATATTTTCTCCGCTTCCAAAGGCAAGTTTCTATGCTTTAATCACAAATTGATTTATAGTCTGCTAAAGCTTTCATCTTGGGTAAGTCCAAAATTTTATCTTTTGGTTAAGGGTTAAGGCCAAAGCCCTACAAGCACTAAGTACAAGTTGTACAGCCTTGTTAATAATCTAGACATGGATAAAACTGCTCACAATGTTCAGACAGATCCTTATTATATTGTTTGAAATTTTGTTTGATATTCTAATTAAAACATCATTTAACTCTTTACCAAACGACAAAAAATTAGACTGGTCCAAATTGAAAGGATTTGCAGACAACAAATTAAATGTAACTGAAATGATGATTTTTGTTTTGGATGGGGAAGAAAACATTGTGGGAAAAGGAGAAAATGCTGGTTACCAGCATTTTCTCCTTTTCCCACAATGTTTTCAAAAGTCTTCTCCTACAGGGGCGTCAAAACTCGGGATTGTGTGGTAATGTGTTAAGCTGCAATAGTTAAGTTTTTTCCAGTGAAAAATTCCATTTGTGTCAGTTACAAGTGCACTTTGGGTTGACCATTTTTATGACCCGCAGAAAAGATGGTTTTAGAAAACTTTGTTGGAAAAGGTTGCCAGCGTTTTCTTCTTTCCCCACAAAGTTTTCAACTCTTGAAAGGATATTTTTGTAACTACCATAGAGTTTACTTGGGCAGTCCATTGTCCTATTTCCATGTTCATTGTAAATAATTGATTGATTGGTTGATTGTATGGTGTTTAACGCCGTTTTCAACATTATTTCAGTTATATCGCGGCGGCCAGTGCACCTATTCATGCTTTCCTGGAGTCTCTTTTACCAGTACTCCGCACAATTTTCTTTCCAAGCCAATGGCTGCTTTCCCACATAATCATTGTCGAAACAATGGTCAGCGGTGGGAGAGGAATGAATCCTGTCGCAGTGACTATCATCAATCCTCGGAAAGAAATTGGCCGAGCCAGGGGTCGCAGCCAGGGATCGAACCCTGGACCCCGTGTTCTCAAGTCCTGCACGCTACTGACTGAGCTACCGGGGCTCGGCTGTAAATAATTAAAAGATGTTTCAGTACAGCTGACAGTGCATGTATCCATATAATGTTGTTTATGAACAGTACCATATATACATCACTTTTATTATCTACTGGCTCCTTTTCTAAACTACCTAAGTTTAAGCTGAAACAGTGTTTTGAAGTGAGCTCAAAAGGATTATTCTTGTGGCAATGTCAGTGCCATGAAACCGTGGAAAGAATTGTGGCAGAACTGGGGCTCAAACTTTCAACCCCTCAAACTTGGCCTCAAAAACAAATTAAAAGAAATCAAATTAAAAAAAAAGAAAACGTGGAACCAGAAAGGGTTTTAGGGAATTTCCCCAATTTTACCAAATGAAAGATAATTAAAGACCTTCAAAGGTTCACATAAGTTTGAGAAATCCTTTACCTTGATCCATGAACTCTTTACCAGATAACGAAATTGTTGATGTGTCCAAATTGAAAGCATTTGCAGGTGACAAATGTAGCTCAAATGATGGAATTTGTCATTGAAAGGGAAGAAAAACATTGTGGAAAAAGGAGAAAAGCCTGTTTACCAGCATTTTCTCCTTTTCCCGCAGTGTTATCCACAGGCTCACATCTCAAGGTTGTAAAGGGTTAAATTATAATTGTTGATGGTAGAAACAAGATCAGACTGCAGCATGGTTTTCAATTGTTGCTGTGAAATATTTTGTAAAATGTTTTTACTAAACATATCTGAAAGCTTAACCCTTTCCCAAACGACAAATTTTAGACTGGTCCAAACTGAAAGCACTTGCAGACGACAAAATAAACGTAACTCAAAAATTGAAATTTCTTTCAAGCAGGTTAGAAAACATTGTGGGAAAAGGAGAAAATGCCGGTTACCACAATGTTTTCAAAAGGCTTCTATTTCAGGGTTGTAAAAACCAGGGATTGTTTGGTAAAGGGTTAAGGCCATCATTCATTTCTTTTGCAACATTTTCTAGCCTTTCAAGGAAAAAATCAAATCATAGGATTGTTTGACAAAGGCTTAAACCTTTGATATTTTTTATTTCTATTTGTTGAAGTCTTCAAGTTAGAGGGGCATTTAGACTTACCACCAGGACCACACATAAACAAATTTTTAAAATCAATGGCATTATGATCAGGGATCTTGTATATACGATCCCTGTTATGATATATGAGGTAGAATTAAAATGCAACATTCTATACTGACAGATTTCATTGTGATGCAGCGTCCAAAAAGTATTTACAGGCTTTCATTTCTCAATTGTTATTCTTGGTGTGAGTTAGTAAAAAAGCCAGGCTTTGTCTTCTTTAGGGGTTACTGTTTAACCCCTTTACCAAACGACAAAATTTTCGACTTGTCCAAATTGAAAGCATTTGCAGACGACAAAATAAACATGACTCAAATATTGAAACTTGACTTCAGAAGAGTAGAAAACATTGTGGGAAAAGGAGAAAACGCTGGTTACCAGCATTTTCTCCATTTCTCACAATGTTTACAGAAGGTTTCTTCCTCTGGGTTGTAAAAACCAGGGATTGTTTGGTAAAGGGTTAAAGTGTTTATGTCCTGATAATTTTGCCCTGTCTTGTGAGACTTGTTCATTTTCTTACCAAATGTGCACAAGAGAGTTCTCCAAGAGAGCTAACCATCAGACTAGTGATGATAAATATTCACATTAATTACTGGTAATCCCATTTTACAAGAACATTTGGGACTTTGTAGGCCATTTGCTGTAGATATGTTCTAGATGGTAATGAGTCAACTTCTGTACCAAAGGATCCCTTATTTGTGTAACTTAAAATATTGTGGGAAAAAGAAGAAAATGCTGATAACAAGCATTAACCTTTTACCACACAATCCTGAGTTTTTACTACCCTAACGGAGAAGGTATTTGAAAACATTGTGGGGAGGGAAAAAAATGTTGGTAACCAGCATTTTCTCCTTTTCCCACAATGTTTTCTACCCTATTAAAGAAAGAGATTATGATTCTAGGAACATTTAATTTGTCGTCTGCAAATGCTTTCAATATGTCCAGTCCAGAATTTGGTGGTTTGGTAATGAGTTAACTATTTCTAACATGTTGGTTGCAAAAATGCTTCCTGTTTAAACATGTCAAAAATTTTGTTGTCTGGCAATGAGTTAAAGCATCATGAGAAGTCTGTACAGTTAAACCTGTCTTAGTGACCACCTGTATTAAACAACCTACCTACTTTAAGTTAGCATTTATTCAATTCAGCAAAGAAAGTTGTATGTGGAAAACACCTTTATTCTGCAAGCCCCTGTGTAAAGGAAATGCATTTCAACTGTCTGTTTGGTGCTTTATTTATCCTTTACCACACAATCCCAAGTTTTAACAACCCTAGCAGAGAAGTCTTCTGAAAACATTTTGGGAAAAGGAGAAAATGCCGGTAGCCAGCTCTTTATCCTTCGTCTAAAATGTTTTTTACTTTTTCAAAGACAATTCTATACTATTTGAGCCACACTTAGTATGTTGTCTGCAAACACTTTCAATTTAAACTAGTCTAAAATTATGTTCTTTGTTAAAAGAGTTAACTGCACTAAGTGTAACATTTTCTTTCCCCATTTCAGGCGCAGGTTTATTTTTCCCCCATGATGACGATGTGGATTATCCCACTGATATCAAAGGAGAACTGAACCATGCAACGATGCCATACCCTGGTATGGCTGATGAGAACGGAGAAATAAAGATGTGTGTAGTTTGTGGAGAGAGGGCGAGTGGATTCTACTTTGGTGCACTTGTATGTCTCCCTTGCAAGGTCAGTATTTATGCTTCACTTTCATTGTCAAACCCACTCGCAATGAGCAAGAGTTAGTTTTCAATACTTTAGTTTGGTGTATGACATGTCTAGGTGCATTATTCAGTGTATGGGTCAGTCTGGATTTCTTGGGACACTTCAACATTAATGAGTGGATTTCAAAATACTTTACATGCAACTTTGCACATTTTGCTCTTTTGATGATCATACATGTGTAAGAAACACTTGTTTAGCTAACTCATAACCAGAAGGCAAAATTTAAGACTGGTCAGAATTGAAAGCATTTTCAGACAACAAAATAAATGTGCCCCAAGTATTTTGGAAGGGTAGAAAACATTGTGGGAAGAGAAGAAAATGCTGGTGACCAGCATTTTCTCTTTTTTTCCACAATGTTTTCAAAAGTCTACTTTTTCAGGTTCTTTAAAACTTGGGATTGTGTGGTAGAGGGTTAATAAGTTGAAGGTCAGTGTCACTCTTAAGGTCAAAGGATAAAAGAGTTTTAAATTCAGCTTTTTGTAGCCTTTACTTGTACATTTATAATTTAATTTCAAAATTGTTTAGCACAATTGGTTTCCTATATGAGTTAAAGTATCATACCAACTGTTGAATTAGGTTACTAAGGTAGATAGTCAAGGTCACACATCAAGGTCAAATGACAAAAAGATCAGGGCTTTTCTGAGCCATTACCTGTATATCTATGCATAGATTTCAACAAAATTTGGAATTATTGTTTTTTCTAAATGAGTAGACGTCTCATATATCATTTGCATAATGTAGGTGCAGGTCAAGGCCAAAACTGTGCAGTCACAATTGAAAGTCATAATGATAAAATTGTCTTTAATTGGGCCCCTACTTGTTTTCTTTTTGTTCAGTGGACTTTCTCTTGAAATATTTTCATAGAGAAATGGATTTGGAAAAAAACAAGGTTGATAATGAAAAAGTAATTTACCGATCTCTTTTTCCAGTGCAGTGTAAAAAGTTCTTTCCTGTGTCTCTTTTGCTGAGCTTGACATGTTATCCCAGAGCAATCTTGAAGTTTCGTTTTTCTAAATTAGCATTGTAAAAGTTAAAGTTGTGGTGCACTTGGTTTTTATTGAAGTGGTTTTTGAAGAAAACTTGAAGGTATTAGAATAACCCTATTATCTTGTGAGTCGTCATCATTGTTTGAAAACTTTGACACTTACTAATATCTCTGTCATTATTGAAAATATTGACTTCAGACATGGGCAAGTTGATACCTGGCAAGTCTCAGAAGCCATGGCTTTAGGGAAGTAACCTTCAATTTTTTTGGGATGCTTATACCTTACTTCAGACTTGAGTTATTCTGGAAAAAGCAACTACATCTGAGTTTTGGCAAACTCATGTGGTACTCTTGTTTAACCTTTTACCAAACAACAAAATTCTGGACAAGTCCAAATTGAAAAGCATTAATTTTGCAGATGACAAAATAAATGTGAATCAAAAATTGAAATTGAATTTGGGAAGGGTAGAAAACATTGTGGGAAAAGGAGAAAATGCTGGTAAACAGTTTTCAAAAGCATTCTTTCTCAGGGTCGTTAAAAGTCGGGATTGTGTGGTAAAGGGTTAACTCTTTACCAAACAACAAAACTTTGAACTAGTCCAAATTCAAAGCACTTGCAGACAGCAATTTAATGTGGCTTAAATGATGGAATTTATTTTTGAAAAGGTAGAAAACATAGTAAGGAAAGGAGAAAATGCTGGTAACTGGTAATTTCTTATTGTTTCCTACTGTGTTTTCTAAAGCCTTCTTTGTCATGGTCATTTAAATTTGGGAAATTACTTTTAACTTCAACCAAATGTAAACATGGTTGACAGAATAAAACATGGAGTCAGTCAACACTGATAATCTTGATCATGATGCTACTACCTAGACAGTGGTATGAGCCATTACAATGTTTTTGCTTTTTCTGAGATGAATGAGAATAAATAATTTCAGTCATTAATAATCGCTATAGAACATTCATGACAATTTTTTTTCCAACATTAACTGCAAATGGATATTACCATAGTAGCAGAGAAATATTTTCTTTTAATCCATTCCCTTATAATGACTTTTCTGCTGCAGAAGGCTTTTAAAATCATTTGAATAAATTTATTAATGGAGAAATTGCTTAAAAAGGGTACTTGTTTTTTCATTTTGTGACATAATACACTTTTCTTCTTTAAGTTAAAAATTTCTCTACAGAAAAAACAAAATTTGAAAATAGGGGGTTAGAAGTCAGTACTATCTAAAGGAATTTTTTTTTATAAACCCAGAGAGCAGTGAATTAATAATATGGACATGTTTCAAACCCTTTACCAGATGACTGAATTCTAGACTTGTGTGTATCGAAGGCACTTCAAAATGACAAGTTGTTTTTGGCTCATATTATTGGGTTTGTCTGTGAAAGGATAGAAAATGTTGTGGGAAAATGAGGAAATGCTTTTTACCGGCATTTTCTCCTTTTCCTGCAATGTTTTCAAGTTATGCATTCCTATTTATCTCTTTACCACACCACACAATCCCGAGTTTTAACAACCCTGAGGAAGAAGCCTTTTGAAAACATTGTGGGAAAAGGAGAAAATGCTGGTAACCAACATTTTCTCCTTTTCCCACAATGTTTTCTATTCTATCAAAGACAAATTTCATCATTTGAGCCACGTTTATATTGTCGTCTGCAAATGCTTTCAATTTTGATGTCTAAAAAATTGTCGTCTGGTAAAGAGTTAATAAAGGTTAAAGCTTTACCACAGATTGAGAATTAAGGACCTTAAAAAAGAAGTCATCTGAAACATTTTGGGAAAAGGAGAAAATGCTTGAAACCAGCATTATTCTTCTCTGTCTTTTTCCACAATTTTTTTGTCCTTTCTGATGCAGATCCAATCATTTGTGCCACATTAAATTTGTCACCTGGAAATGCTCTCAATCTGAACAAGTCTAAAAGAGTTAAGAGTTTTTCTGTGAGGGGACAGCTACTGGCTGACCAAATACAACATACAATAGTCACTGTTTACTTTTGTAAAATTTACACCATGTAAATAGATACTTGAGAAACTTCAAAGTTACCACTAAGCTTTAATGCTTCGCTCTGCTAATATGACATGAAGGAACCCTTCAGCAAAATTATTACAACATTATGGAAAAAGGAAGAACTTGCTTGTAATAAGCAATGCCTCATTTTACCATAATTTTCTCCTTTTATCATTCAAAATAAGACATTTTACTTAAATTTACTGCCAAATTTTTCTCTGATTGGTCACTTTCAAAATACATGTGTTACTTTGACAGTCTACTTTGTGGTGATAGGCTTATGTTTTTTAATTTCATTCAGTTCACTCCTAGATGATACTTGTAACACTTCCTTTTTTTCGACAGAGTATTACATTTTTCATGAACTGAATGAACAGACATTTTCATAAGAAGAAAATAAGAGCATATAACGCTGCTTAAACACTAGGTATTCATTTAAAAAAAAGAATTAGTTAACTCTGTACCAAACGACAAAATTTTAGACTTGCCCAAATTCAAAGCATTTGTAGACGACAAAAGAATTGTGACTGAAAAATTGAAATTTGTTTCTTAACTCTTTACCAAACGACAAAATTTTAGACTGGTCCAAATTGAAAGCATTTGCAGACGACAAAATGAATGTGACTAAAGAATTGAAATTTGTTTTAGGAAGGGAAGAAAACATTGTGGGAAATGGAGAAAATGCTGGTTACCAGCATTTTCTCCTTTTCCCACAATGTTTTCAAAAGGCTTCTTTCACAGGGGTGTTAAAAGTTGGGACTGTGTGGTAAAGGGTTAAAAGGTAGAAAACACTGTAAAGAAAGGAGAAAATGCTGTTTATCAGCATTTTCTCCTTTTTCCACAATTTTCTAAAAAGCCTTCTACATTGAGGTCATTAAACACTGGATTGTTAGGTGAAGGCTTAAAAACAATTCTGATATTTTGTGTGGAAAGTACCTGTACATGGGGATGTGACTGAGACTTTACTCTTTGGTATGAGGAAAAAAATAGCACAAAGAAAATTTGCCATTCCTGGAATTACAGGAATTCATACCGACGACTTTAAAAATCCAATGAGTGTGACTCTACCTACTGAGCTCTTTGGGCTTCCTGTACCTAGCATCTTTAAAGTGTTTTTATCCCCCTATATAATAATGGATACTCCATGACATACAGGATTTATTTTTGTAGAAAAAAAATCATAACATGAGAAATTTATCATGTTTTCAGCATGTATTTCTGTCAATATCTTAATATCTAACTAACCTAGCCCACCCTGGTAGGTTAGTGGTTAGTGTATTGGATTCATGACCTTGTGGTTATGAGTTTGATACCCGGTTGAGGCAAACTTTCTTTCGGCAATTTTTCGCCTTTAACGTCTAAGGCCTCTGAGAAAGTAGTCAGTGACTTGGGAAGAAAGTTTTGTCAGTACTGGAGTGAGAAAGTTAGGAAACACATGCGTAGTGCACTGACCGCCGTGATATGACCTAAGCTGTTCAAACGGCGTTAAACTCCAATTCAGTTCAATCAAAGCGATCTTTGCAGACGAATTAAAATTACTAGTATCAGTGTTGTTGAAAAACTTGTGAAATAATATCTAGCCGCATACTAATTTTATGTTGTAATTTCGAGGCTGTTATGACCAGAACATCTGACTTATTGTAAGACCATGTAAATCATAGATAAGACTGAAGAGTCTGTGTACAAGCAGTAATGGTTAAACCTTTACCACACAAACCCTAAGAAAGCAGACTTTTGAAAACAGAGTGGGAAAAGGAGAAAATGCTGGTAACCAGCACTTTCTCCTATTCCCACTATTGTTTTCTACCCAATTAAAAACAAATTCCATCATTTGAGCAATATTTAAATAGTTGTTTGCAAGTGCTTTGAATTCGGACTAGTCCAAAATTTTGTTGTTTGGCAAAGAATTAAATCACCTGAAGTTGGACCATGCAGGCTTAAACTTAGGGTTTTGTCTGCATAAACAATATTTTATCATCTTATGAAAAAACCTGTCAATCTTCTGGATTTATGTATTGTTCCTCTTATATGTTATGACACAAAACCTGTTCAAGTATTTAGAAGATGAGTTTTATCAAGATATAAACACAGACCAGGTTTTTTGCTATGTACAGTTAGTTGTTTTTTTTTAGAAAAAACTTTATGGTCTTGAATAGTTTTGAAGGAGAAATACAAATTTAACATTTTATTATTACTGACCCTTCATTTTGCTTTGTAAGTTTTGTGGTAGTAACAGTCCAATTAACAAAAATCATAAATTATTAACAATGAATAGAAACATTTTCAAAATTATTTTCTAGCCTAATCTTTAAGCTAGTGTCACAGAAAATATAATTTCCATTTCATTGAGCAGGCCTTATGATAGAAACCCCACTTTACCTATATCACTATCCTGCAGCATTTTGAAATGACGTTGTGATGCTTTGTGGTTGTTCTTCAAAACATCCTTGCAATTGGTTTGTTTTGGTACTTATTTGTGGCCACATGATTTAACAAAGTTATCGCTTGATCTAGCATATGATCTATGTTTATCATCATGTCAGTTTTTTAATAGAATTGCATGTAATAATTAGATTTTAGAGGGAAGAGTAAATTGAAGAAAGTAAGTAGGTCCCAATTATATTGTTTTCACTTCTGGAATATCATTTCTATTCAAAACTTGTATTTTGGAAATGATAGCTGCCTTAATGAAGTGGGATATCTAGGTACAGATATTTTCACTGAAACAGTGGCTAGGCAAGCCGCTAGGTGGCCCAGATGTATGTCATGACAAAAAAAATACCAGTCACAGGGAAGCAAAATGTAGCACGAACATACATGAGGTCGCTATAAATGCTAGTTGACATGAATTTCTTTTTTTCTATGGTTGACCAAGTTCTTTTGAAAACTGTTCCAATCCTTAAATGGGCATATGCCAGATTATATGAAACTTTGTCAGTGAATAACAAAGAAAAATATATTTACCCTTACTGAGGTTACGAAAGCTAACTGACACTTTCAGTCTAGTCATACACCCCAAGTAATTGTAACTTTAACTTTGCTCATGTCCAGAATGTCTCAGCAAGGCCAATAGTGTAGATCAAAGATCAGACTTAATCTTTTTTGCAGTCAGATCGTTATCTACACTGGCTGCAAAGGCAACTATAGTAGCACTTAAAAGGTTAAGGTGTAATCCGTTTTATGACACCCTGATATATATTACTCCTTTACCAAACAATACAAACAATTTCACGACCCGAGTTACAAAGGCTTTTGAAAACATTATAAGAAAAGGAGAAAATGCTGGTGACCAGCATTCTCTCCCTTTTCCATGATGTTTTCTTCGCTTACAAAGAGAAATCCAATCATTACAGACATGTCTTATTTGTCGTCTGTGAGTGGTTTTGATTTAGACAAGTCTAAAATTTTGTGATTTGGTAAAGAGTTAAATTTTGTTCCTTATTGTAACTATTTATTCCTTTAAAATTCTTGAACACCAGCTGGGCAGATTGGGATCTGATAAATAAAGAGGAAAGCATAGGTGAATGATGAGACTTTAACATGTAGACATTTTCGAGAATATCAATATGACAGATGGATTTATTGTTCATTTTTAGCAATTTGTTATATTGTTTTGAACACCTACAACAATTGAAGGGTAAATTTTCAGTGGGTATATATTAAGAACTAAACTGTACAGTTACCTAGGTCAAATTTTGACCCATGACTCATATTTAGGAATTTTTGTTGGACATAAGATATTTAATTGCATATTTTTATAATTCATTTCATAGTACATATTAAAATGGTTTGTGCTCCTGCAATGATCCATTCTCAAAAAAATTGTGGGAAAAAAGCCAATACATATTGCAAGCAATGGTTTCTTTTCCCATGATGTTTTGCTTACCACTATGTTAATTGGTGTTACAATATTTTCCCCACCTTCAGATGATGTTTTCTATACCACTATGTTAATCTAAGTTACAATATTTTTCTCATCTTCAAGTGGGGGTCTTACATTGCTCAGCCTCACTGAAGACACTAGGGTTTCATGGGAAAGCCTTTGGGTATGACACATTAGAGCCCTAGCCTAGTACTGTTGAAACCCAGGAGGTACATGAATACGTGAGCTGTTGCCATGATATGACTGAAACAATTGTTGAAAGCAGCATAAAACATCATTCAGTTATAGTCAACTAGTTTTCCGTCCATCAGTGCCGAGCCATGGTAGCTTAGTCGGTAGCGTGCAGGACTTAAGAACAGGGAGTCGTGGGTTCGATCCCTGGCTCGGCCACTTTCTTTCCCGGGATTGTTGATAGTCAATGCGACAGGATTCATTCCTCTCCCAATGTTGACCATTGTTTCGATGATAATTATGTGGGAAATCAGCCTGTGGCTTCAAAAGAAAATTGTGCAGAGTAGTGGTTAAAGAAACTCCAGGAAAGCATGGATAGGTGCACTGGCCACTGTGATATAACTGAAATAATGTTATAAACGGTGTTAAACACTATTATGACAATCAATCAATCTGTCCATCAGTGATCTGCTTTAGACAAAAAAACATTTAGTCAGGAGGAACTTTTAAGTATTCCAAATCTCAACAAAAATTTATCAATGTGGTAAGCAATCTCTCCTATTGCCAAAATGATTTTTTTAATGTGCATTAATTAATTGATGTTTCAAACCTTTATTTAGGTTACTTATCACTTTTATAGTGAAACCACTTTGACTTGTCACTACTTTTTTTCTGTGATCGTGTTTGGTTTTCCGATAATTGCCTCATTCTAAACGAAGTTCAAATGAATATGAGCTGAGCTCTTTCAAAAGGATGCTTAATGCATCTGCAAAAAGTATCGACCCAGGTCAGCCTGTGCAGTCCGTGCAGGCTGACCTGGGCCGAAACTTTTTGCTATTGGTCAAATTTTTGCATGTCAAAGGACCATTTTACCTCTCACTCCAGTCGATTGTTAGACTAAATGGATTTTATGGATCCCTTATTATGCGATGAACTGCTTTGTATAATGTATCACGAATTAAACCCCCTTTTGCCAGAGCACGGCTTTTTGTATAATAACTTGATAGTGTTGCCGTGTCCATGTTGAAGAGGTAAAATACCTGGACACAGGATTCCGAAGTAAGCGTTCTGTAAAATTGTAAATTTGTCGTAGATCTATAAATAGGTCATGTAAAAAGATGGAATATTCATCAAGTGACAAATTAAACTGGTTGCACAATATACGTGGATGTTTTCAGAGTCACCAGCTGCAAATTTATTTCAGGAGAGGTATTAATTGGTGAAAATGTATTGTTGTTATTGCCGTTTAGATTCCATCTTGCCCTATTTATCTGTAGGCCTGAGTTGACCCTAGAATTCTTCAAGTATTGTAACTTATTGCTTTTGTGCTAAATTTTACAACTCATCATCTGATTGGCCAAGACATTTCTTTTAGGCCAATAATATGGTTAGTCTTTGAACTTAGAATTGAACTTAGAATAATCAGTGGCTTAACCCTTTACCACACAATCATAAGTTTTAACAACCCTAAAGGTTTGAAAACATTGTGGGAAAAGGAGAAAATGCATGTAACCAGCAATTTCTCCTTTTTCCACAATGTTTTCTATCCTGTTAAAGACAGAATCACCATTTGAACTACATTTAATGTCGTCTGCAAATGCTTTCAAATTGGACCTGTCCAAAATTTTGACGTTTGGGAAAGAGTTAATGAACCCATAATTACAAGCCTCATAAGAGGTCATGCTTTGGCTTGGAGGATCATCTTGCAGCCTATTTTGAACAACTGCGTCATTGAGGTTAACAGATTCACTCTGTTTTAATTATTAATTTCCCTATTTACAAAAAAACCTGGTATGGAAACAAGAAAAATTTTACCGCAAAATTGAATTGTGGTTATTGATATTTCTATAAATAGGCATGGAATTGAAAACTTCATTCAGCATAATTGTAGGTTTTCTTTGCTCAAAATAGTCTGAAAGATCACTATCAATATAGGCATGAAATCAATCATTGATTGCTCACAAAGATTTCTTTTTTTTTTAATGATAAAAATGCTGTAACGCATTACCAAACAATCCCTAGTTTTAACAACACTGAGGAAGAAAGCTTCGGAAAACAATGTGGGAAAAGGAGAAAATGCTGGTAACCAGCATTTTCTCCTTTTCTCACAGTGTTTTCCACCCTTTCCAACACAATTCTATCATTTGAGACTATTTGAATTTGTTGTCAAGAAATGCTTTCAAATGGGACAAGTCTCAAATTTTGTTGTTTAGGAAAGAGTTAATGTTCTGTAAAATGACCAAGTCATTGGTATGATGAGGCAAGTTTATTTTTTAGTCTACTTCTGAGGAAACAATTATTTTCATTTAATACTTTGCCACACAACAAAATTTTACACTTTTCTCAAATTGTTCTGAAAAAAGTATTTTCCTAACGGATGATAGAACTTTGGATCGTGTGGCAAAGGGTTAGCTCCTTTAATTAATGAAATGGCAAATTTTGGACTTGCCCAAATTGAATGTTTTTGTAGAAGACAAATTTAACTTTATTCAAATGATGTGATTTGCATTTAGAATGTTAGAAAATGTTGAGGCCAAAGGAGAAGATGCTGGTTACTAGCATTTTCTTGTTTTCCCACAATGTTTTCAAAACCTTTGTTATCATAGGCCCCTAAAACTTGGGATTGTGTGGAAACGGGTTAAAGTCAATTCGTAAATGAAAGGGGTTGACAGTACGGTCATATTCCAGTCTTGAAGGACAAACATTGTGGCCGCAGGGCCCCACCCATATCTTTCTTCTGTTTCCTCCTCGCTTTTTGCAAAGTCATTATGGTTCTGCAAATGTCAACTATGGTTATGCAAATATTGAAACTCAATACTGGTATGCTATTGACAACTCTTCATAATTTTTCTTTTCACATATATAAACCATTCTACAAAAGCTTTCATATTCCCTTGTTCAAACTCTTTTATCCTTGAGTCTTAAACACTTTTTTGTCTCAAGTTTTTCTCAGCATCAGTTTGCAGCTCACAACCTCTAATTCTCTACCAAACGACAAAATTTTAGACTTATCCAAATTGAAAGCATTTGCAGACAACAAATTAAACATAGCTCAGATGATGAAATTTGTCTTTGAGAGGGTAGAAAACATCGTTGGAAAAGGAGAAAGTGCTGCTTACCATCATATTCTCCTTTTTGCCACAATTTTTTGAAAGTCGCTCATTTTTAGGGTTGTCAAAACTCTGGATTGCTTAGTAATGGGTTAAGAAATTCAAGTCGAAAAAGGATGATAAAGTTCACCTTTTGGCCTTTTACCCAAGCATTGCGCATTCTGATGACGCTTAGGAAGAAGGATTTTGAAAACGTGAGTAGAAATACTGGCTGGCTTCTCACAATGTTACCTATCCTATACAAATCCTGTCATTGAAGACTACACTTTATTTGCTGTCTGTAAAATTGCTCTTAATATGGAAAATCCCAAAATTATATTGTCCAGTTAAGATTTAATCTTTTCCCTCACAATCCTGACTTTTAACAATTCCTAGAAAAAAAGCTTTTGAAAAAAATTTGGAAAAAAGAGAAAATGCTGGTAACCAGCATTTTCTCCTTTTCCCACAATGTTTTCTAACCTTTCAAAAATAAATTTCAATTTTTGAGTCACATTTATTTAGTCATATTATCAGACTGCAAAAGCTTTTAATTTGAATAGTCCAAAATTTTGTCATGTAGTCAAGAGTTAAAGAGGCCCGTTCAGTTTTTATTCCAGAAATTGAAGTATCTTGTAAAACACCAATAAATACAACTAGATATATTCATCTTTACAATCATGTAAACTTAACCACGGGTAGGAAACTTCATATTCAGAGCCAATGGCTCTAACGAGAAAATGTTGTGTTGGTCTTCCGTTTCTGAAGATGTCGGCTGAAAAACAACCAAAAAACAGGTAAGCTTGTCATTATTTGTAATCATGTGTTCTTATGTCTTTGATATTCCGAAAGAAGAGAATGTCATGCAATGTTCTGGTATTTCAACGTGTTTTCTACACTACGGAAAGTTGTAACAAGTGTACAATGTTGTCTGAATCATTTGTGGCGTGGGTTGACCTTAGCTGAAATAATACGTCACGGACCTAAATTCACTCTATTATTGCCATAGAATCTTGCTGTCCCAAAAACGTGAATTAATGTCTTGAAATGTTATATTCACTGCTGGTAAAGAATTGAAAAGAAATAGCACAAAAAATGATGAAAATAAAGAAGGGCTCCGATTATGTGGACCAGCTCTGAATATGTAAGTCGGCACCAATTGATGAGGGCTTCCTTTCAAAAATTTAGTTTTCTGTAAAAATGTACTTAGGAAGCAGGCTTTGTTTTTCAGTTAATACCTTTTAGTCCAAAATGTAGTACTTTTGTTGGATGGAACGTGATCGAATTTATAAAAATACAAAGGACTGGTCTTGTCACGATTGAAAAATCCTGTCGAACATTAGTCCATCTGACTTTTGAAAATACTTTTATGTAGCTTTTGATTAACAAAATGGTCTATACAGTCATGTATATAGCGTTTGTCATGCTTTCATCGTAAGTGCAGCCCACATGTAAGCAAAAAAAGAAAAAAAAATATTTGGCATCTTCGGAAGACTACCTTGTCTTGAAACAGTAATTAAAAAGCTAAATGGAAATTGTACCGACCGTACCAGAGATATTGAATAGAAAAAAAAAAAAACTTTTACAAAGCGTGAGAAATACAATTGAGCTATTCGCATTACACGCCTAGGATATCTTTGTAAACACTCTTCATTCTTTTCAACACCTAACAAGACACAACAGTATGTCAGGTGGGTGGAGTATATACAGGTCTTTAACAAAAAAAAATCAAATTGACAAGCACGTCAAGACCAAAAACTGTTTATAGATCCCTGATTTTGATTGTACTCACTCAGATCTTTCAATGCTCAATTAAACAAACGCATATTAGATCAGAACATGCCATATATTAGTTATTTTCTAAGCCGATGATAAACAAACATCCATCCAAGCGAACGATCACATTTTGTGCAGTCTAATCTTGATCTACACTGGCTGCAGAACCAACAAAGTTGTGACAGGCACTTTAAGGGTTCATAATTAATAGATTCGAGTTATTTATTTTTCTTCTTCCGACCTAGATATTTGTATGAATGTCCTAAACATGGTTGTATGCACTTGTTTCAGAAATCTCGCGCCAACCCCTCCACATTGCTAATGTAGAAATCATTCACTTTACGCCGTAATTAGATTGAGATTCCAGCTCCAATATCATGACATATTGAGTGTGTATGCAAATTAGCTGTTTTGAGTCATTATTTAGGAGAAAAAGGCAGTTTGAAGGGTCTTTAAGCGGATTATGTAAACTTGGCACTTTCTTTGTCGTGGGTTTTCGTGTTTTGCCGTGCCGGGTATTTTTTCGAACAGTTTAGGGAATTTTCATGATGTATTTTACGTGTACGTCTGCTTAAAGAAAGCATTAAAAGTCTTAAAGTTTTGAAAAACCTTGCTCCGAAAAAAATATCCGATGTCCGAAATCCTTTTAAGCATGTGCAGACGAAATGGATACGAATAAAACGGGACAATACGCAGGGTTTTTTTTTTAGAATTTTACTTTTTACTTAATCAAAATTACTCGGCATGGCAAAACTCGAAAACACACGACAAAACAGGTGCCAAATTTACATAAACCGCTCAAAGACCCTACAAGCTGCCTTTATATCCTAAAGAATGACTCAAAACAGCTAATTGCATATACACCCGGCGTAAAGTGAATGGTTTCTACATTAGAAATGGGGAGGGGTCGGTGTGAGATTTCTGAAACAAGTGCAAACGACAATGTTTAGAACATTCATATATATATCTAGGACGGAAAAAGAAAAATAAATAACTCGAAGCTATTCATTATGAACCCTTAAAGTGCCTGTCACAACTTTAGTTGGTTCTGCAGGCAGTGTAGATCAATATTAAACTGCACAAAACATGATCGTTTGTTTGTTCGGATGGATGTTTGTTTATCACCGGCTTAAAGATAACTGATAAGTGACATTTTCTGATCTAATATGCATCTGGTTAATTGAACATTGAAAGATCTGAGTAAGTACTATCAGAATCAGGGATCTATGAACATTTTTTGGTCTTGACATGCTTGTGAAATAGATTTTTTTCGTTGTTAAAGACTTGTATATACCCCACCCACCTGACATACTATTGTGTAGTGTTAGGTGTTAAAAAGAGTTAAGAGTGTTCACACATATACCCTGAGGCGTGTATTGCGAATAGGTCAATTGTATTTCTCACGTTTTGTAAAAGTTTTTTTTTTTTCTATTCATCATCTCTGCTACGGTCGGTACATTTTCCATTTAGCTTTTTAATGACTGTTTCAAGACTAAAGAGTCTTCCGAAGATGCCTAATATTTTTCATTATGCCCCCCTTCAACGAAGTGGGGGTATATTGCTTTGCTAATGTCGGTCGGTCGGTAGACCTTATCTTGTCCGGATGGTAACTAGACACAGAATTGACCTAGGTTCATCAAATTTGGCACAGACATTTGTCTCGGAGTGCAGATGATCCCTATCGATTTTGAGATTAATCCATCAAAGGTCAAGTTCACAGTGGCCTTCAACTTAATGATATTTAGACCAAACCTTGTCCAGATGATAACTAGACACAGAATTGACATAGGTTCTTCAAATTCTGTACAAATATTCATCTTGGAGTGTAAATGATCCCTATTGATTTTGAGATTAATCCATCAAAGGTCAAGGTCACAGTGGCCTTCAACTTAATGATATATAGACCAAACCTTGTCCAGATGATAACTACACACAGAATTGACCTAGGTCCTTCAAATTCTGTACAGATATTCATCTTGGAGTGTAAATGATCCCTATCAATTTTAAGGTTAATCCGTGAAAGGTCAAGGTCACAGTGACCACCAGATGATTCAGGGCGCACGCTGCCGTTCGCCACTTGAGCCATTTGCTTAAAAGAAATTAAAGTGTCTTAAAAATCATCATATGTGGCTCAACTTGTTGCTCCAACATTTTATTCGCGTATTATCGGGGACGTAGTAAGCATCGAATTTGACTGGGAAAAAGCGGAAGTCGAACGCGCATGCCGAAAAGAAAATCGATAACCCAGTCTGTGTATCGGCGACTGTTTACAATCTTGTATGTATACACACTGCGGTGTGTATAATTATGCGAACTGTTGACAGATTATCACGTTTAACAATTGAAGTGGGCTATAAATCAAAAAGATGACCCCCAATCAATTCTTTTGATATCAGTTTATGACCTGTGCCACTTCCTGTATCAATGTGGCAGTAGGGGGGCATGACTGTTTTACAAACAGACATCTTGTTATTTTTGCTTACATGTCGGCTGCACTTACGATGAAAGCATGACAAATGCTATATACATGTATAGACCATTTTGTTAATCAAAAGCTACACAAAAGTATTTTCAAAAGTCAGATGGACTAATGTTCGACAGGATTTTTCAATCGTGACAAGACCAGTCCTTTGTATTTTATAAATTTGGTCATGTTCCATCCAACAAAAGTACTACATTTTGGACTAAAAGGTATTAACAGAAAAACAAAGCCTGCTTCCTAAGTACATTTTTACAGAAAACTAAATTTTTGAAAGGAAGCCCTCATCAATCGGTGCTGACTTACATATTCAGAGCCGATCCACATAATCGGAGCCCTTCTTTATTTTCATCATTTTTTGTGCTATTTCTTTTCAATTCTTTACCAGCAGTGAATATAACATTTCAAGACATTAATTCACGCTTTTGGGACAGCAAGACTCTCTTTTGATTGCCAATTATATGGCAGTAATAAACTGAATTTAGGTCCGTCACGTATTATTTCAGCTAAGGTCAATCCACGCCACAAATGATTCAGACAACATCGTACACTTGTTACAACTTTCCGTAGTGTAGAAAACACGTTGAAAGACCAGAGCATTGCATGACATTCTCCTTTTTTGGAATTTCAAAGACATAAAGACACATGATTGCAAATAATGACAAGCTTATCTGTTTTTTGGTTGTTTTTCAGCCGACATCTTCAGAAACGGAAGACCAACACAACATTTTCTCGTCAGAGCCATTGGCTCTGAATATGAAGTTTCCTACCCGTGTTAACTGTCACATCAAAAGTGCAATTATGGACATTTAAATAAAGGGATGGTTGCTTTGCAATTATTAACTCTGTCCTGTCTATTACATCAGATCTGACGTCATTATACTGGTTTGAATATAAATCCTTGTAATTGACAAGTGTTCTTGATCATATGACACTCCCACAAGTTATTGGAAAGCTCTGGCGCAAAATCTATAAGTATCCTAAAAGGCTGTGTAGCCCATGAAGAAAATGCTAGGGACAGTATTTATTTTTTAATTATGTCTCTTATATTCTCTGATGAATAGCAAGCTATTGCCTGACTAAATTCAGTGATAAATATTTTTTTTAAGTTTGTTTTAAGAAAAATCTGAATTGCTTCCTTAAATCAAGCACCTGGCTTAAGCAAGCGCACTTTGAGTGTCCCTCAGGTGCTTGCCTAACACAGGTATGACTGAAAAAATAGTGAAACACCTAATAGACAAACATAATTGATTTCTCTAAGAGAATAGTGTCGTCCTATCTGCACTATCTTTAGTCCAATAAATAACCGATAAATAACCGGATATCCATGATATATTACAAACTGAAGTGGTTCTTACCTTTTTCAGCAGAAACATCAGCTGAAACACATTTTGTATTATGAGGTTTTTTACCTATTGTCAAACCATCTCATATTTTACTAACCTTCTAGGAAAAATCTTTATGAAAACATTATGGAAAAAAGGGGAGAAAATGCTTGTCACCAGCATTTTCTCCTTTTTCCACAATGTTTTCTGTCCCTTTTGTAGATAAATGGCAACATTTGAGTCAAATATAATTTGTCACATGCAAATGATTTTGATTTGGAAAAGTCTGGAATTGTCTATGTTGTTCATATAGAAATTTGTTAATTAAACATTCTTCTTTCATTTGCTACATATTTATTTTTTTTTTGTTTTGTCTCTCTGTCTGTCTCTCTCATAATGAAATTATTTCTGGATGTATTTCTTAATCAGGCTTCTCACTGAAGACTCAGAGGTCAAAAGAGAAAGAAACATTTTGTTGATCACCTATGATATGGGTACTCATCAGGATTATTTCTATTAGAAAAAATATAATGAGTATCCACAAGATCAGTTTTGTGACCATTGAAAGACATCCCTGGATCCCTCATATCAGTTGCATGCCTTTGGTGAAGGTGAAGGGTCAACTCTTCTCTTGGAATTTGTTTAACTCTTTACGAATTGAGAAAGTTTTATACTTAGTCATATTGATTAGATTTGACTCGAATAATATGATATTTGATTGAAAGGGAAAAAAACATTGTGGGGAAAAGGAGAAAATGCTTGTGTTTCTGTCAATGTTTTGAAGTTTTTTACCCTGAGGTTGTAAAAAAAAAAAGGATAATTTTGTAAAGGGTGAATTCTTTTTTTTCAAGGCAGTTTTTTTGAATGAACATTAGAAAAAAAAATGTAGAATAATCAGCCTGTTTTGCACCAAGTCACTTGTAATTCCTTTTCCGGCTGTGTTTGAACACTTATATTAAGCGAATTCTTAAAAGAGTTTTTGCTGCATATAATTTCTGTTTGAGCTTGACATTAGAATCTGAATAATTCATCATTTCTGCAAGGGTGAAACTGGTTACGCTGCGGGTTGTGACGTCATCGGCTTAGCCGCTGTCAATAATGGAGAAAACGGCGGTAAAAATAGTTTGTCAATATTGATAGAGTGTTTTGTAGCTAGGTAGATTGTTACATGAATTAACTCTTTTCTAAACAATCTGTCAGTTTGAACGAAGGTGGCTTATGAAAACATTGTTGGAAAAGGAGAAAATGCTGGTAACCAGCATTTTCTCCTTTTCCAACAATGTTTTCTATCCTTTAAAAATAAATTTGATAATTTCAGCCACTTTGAATTTGTTGTCTGCAAATACTTCCAATTTGGACAAGTCTAAAACTTTATCGTGTGGTCAAGAAGATTTAGCTTTATTCCTTTCTGAGACAAATCTACTGCAGATAACTTTGAAAACATCTTTGTATAATGTTGCTCTTCAAAAAATAAAAAAAGATTAAATGCATGAGTATACTTGACAACATTGTGACAAAAGGAGGCATTGTTTGCTATGAGCGATGTTTTCTTACGCCACAATTTTCTAAAAAGTAGTCTGCTGCACAATGAAAAACGCCGTCTGCAGGAGATGTGTTCACTCTTTAACCAGACGACAAAACATTTCAGACATGTCCATATTGAAAGTGCAGACAACAAAATAAAATTGAAATTTGTTTGTGGAAGAGTAGAAAACATTGTGTGAAAAGAAAAAAATTCTTGTTGCCAAGCGGCTTTTTTAAAAAGGTTGTTGTAGGGATCGTCAAAACTTGGGATTGTGTGGTTAAGGGTTGATTCATGATCAACAATATTGGTTTACAAATCATAAAGACAAGTTGTGATAATGTTTGTGTTACCCTGTAATTGATTGCTCCACTCTTGAACATTATTTCATCTTTTATATAATGGTTCATAGGATTTTTTAATGTTGCAAACAATTTCTTCTTTTGCCACAATGTTTTTGAAGGGTGTCTGATTTAGAATAATAAAGGCTGTCTGTAGAACATGCTTTGATTTATCAGCATTATTGGTTTACAAATTATAAAGAAAAGTTTTGATAATGTTTTTGCTACCATGTAATTGACTGTTGCACCCTTGAACATTAAAATTGTTTATTTTTTTTTACTGTAGTTGTTTTTGCAAGTGATTTTTTTCTTTTGCAACAGTCGTTTTCGAAAGTCATGTGCTTCAGGCTAAAAATTTCCGTCTGCAGATGTGTTGATTCATCAACAGTATTGGTTTACAAATCATAAGGATAAATTAAGATAATGTTTGTGCAACCATGTAATTGATTGCTTCACCTTTGAACATTTTAATTCTTGAACAAACTAACTGAATGTTACCTAACTCTTTACCACACAATCCTGAGTTTTAATGACCCTGATTAAAAAAACGCTCTTGAAACCATTTTGGGAAAAGAAGTAAATGCTGGTAACCAGCATTTTCTCCTTTTTTCCACAATTTTCTCTACTCTATCAAAGACAAATTCATCTTTTGAGCCATATTCAAATTTGTTGTCTGCATAATTATGCTTTTAATCTGAACATGTCTAGCAATTTGTCATTTGGTAAAGAGTTACAATGCAAAATTTGCCTTTCACACAGCAGACAACATTGCCTTCTATCTAAGGGTAGTTAAAACTTGGGATTGCATGGTAAAGGGTTAATAACTCAATTTTTTCTGTATGGGCTTTGTTGATTTATTGATTGTATGGTATTTAGCGCTGTTTTTAACTTTATTTCAGTTATATCGCGGTAGCCTATTTGCACCCATCCGTGCGCTCCAGGAGTTTCTTTTACCAGTACTCCACACAATCTTCTTTCCAAGCCACTGGCTGCTTTCCCACATAACCGTTGTCTAAACAATGGTCAGCAATCAGAGAGGAATGAATCCTGCCGAAAAGACTATCAGCATTTCTCTGAAAGAAATTGGCCAATAGAACCAGCAACCCCCCGCTCTTAAGTCCTGTTTGCTACTGGCAGAGCTGCCAGAGTTTGGCTTATTCACATTGTGTAGTCACTAGAGAACAATAGAGAAGGTTTTCTACATGGTGTGCTTGTTTGAAGCAGTTGTGCAATTTTCTCTGTAGGCTTTCAAAAGCTGCAGGGATAAAACAAGTCATTGTATTTGATCATGAGAGAATTAACCCTTTACCACACAATCCCAAGTTTTAACAACCCTGAGGTAAAAGGCTTTTGAAAACATTGAGAATGTTTTCTACTCTTGCAAAGTCAAGTTTCAATTTTTGAGTCACATTCATTTTGTCATCTGCAAATGCTTTCAATTTGGACAAGTCTAAAATTTTGTCGTTTGGTAAAGAGTTAAAGGCACCATTAGTGATTTGTATTAGTTTAAAGATCAAGGTAATTGGTAAGGGTTCAGCGATTAATGCTTTTAAAAGCTAATAAAAGAAAAATTAAACTACAGCAAAAAACATATTAAACATTTATGGAGTCCTGAACAATAGGTGTATTGAAATTGATTTTAACTTTATATTTTAAAAGATTTTTTATCCAACATTTATTTTAGCTTGAGCATGTCAGAATGGTAGAGTTATTCTTACTCAAAGGGAGTCATTTTGCTATTGACATTTTTTTAACTCCTTATCACATGACAAAAATGTAGACTTGCCCGCATCAAAAGCATTTGGAGACGAGTATGTAAATGTGGCTCACATAATGGAATATAGTTTTGATAAAGTAGAAAACATTGTTGGAAATGGAGAAAATGCTGGTTACCAGCATTTTCTCCTTTTCCGACAATGTTTTCAAAGGGCTTCTTCCTCAGGTTTGTTAAAACTCAGGATTGTATGGTGAAGGGATAAAGATGACTTGCCATAGTTTGAAATGACTTGCAAATAAGGTTTAACAAAAAGAAGTGAAGAAATTTGAAAAGGTAATTATTATCATTGCAGCTGCATAAAACCTGAATTTGACCAAAAAACTTACTGTAGAGGAAAGAGGTTTTTTTTTTTGTAAAAAAATCATGTGGTCAAAAATGTTTACTCTTAGTTTGGTGACAAAAAAAGAAATTCCACAAAAATACTCAAAACTCTTACGCCATTGCTGGGATCTGCCATGAAGATGGCTTTTGAAAAGGCTGTCAGAAAAGAAGAAAATGTAGATAACTATTGATTTCTCTTCTTACCACTGTATTGTTATCATTTCAAAAGCAAATCCCATCATTTGCACCATATTTCATGAAGGATAACCATAGGACTTTGCAAGATTGAAATTTTATGCTGAGTTTTGTATTTGAGCAATTTATACAGTTAATATTACCATGGCAAATTATCAACATCCTTTAATTTGACTCACTATCAAAAATGTATCTTGGTCAAAAGACCAATGTCAAGGTTATTTGTTATTTGGTATTTCTAATACAAAGCGCTTGTTTATCTTTGGAAAAATTGAAGGACAGATTTTCACAAATATTCAGTGGGTTGGCTGGGATTATGTCAGCGGTTGATAAGCAGTTTTGTTGTAGTCCTGTCTTGGTGTTATTAGGTTCATTTAAACTTTCCTTTAAGGATACATCTTTACAGCTAGTGAGAAAAACATTGTTAAAACTTGAAAGTGTGTAGAATTGCTCAGCTGTGTTAACATAGATCATTTACCAATATACCAATGTATACAGTGTAAGGGACAGAAAAACTCAAGGGATTTGTCCTCATCTAAAACCGGAAACAACAACAGCAATTGCTGTGAAGGCCTCCAAAGTATGAGATGCATTTTCTATCCGTTGTTATCTCTATGTTGCAACCATCAGGGCCAACATTTGGCATGAAGATACAAGCATGATTATAGTTTCATAAAATACAGATGAAGTGGGTTAAAAACTGGCTGAATATGAGTATAGGTGTATCTTTAAACTTTTTCCCGGACGACATACACGTAATTGAAAGATTTTGCCATTTTGAAAGAATTAAAATTTTGTAGATGGCATATTCAATTTGGTTTAAATGGAATGATTATGGAAGTTTTCCCTTGAATTAAGACATTTTTGTGCTTAATCAGTATGTTAGTCATTTATCTAACAGTTCAAGTATGTTTAGTTTTTTTCCCTTTCCCTCAATGTTTTTGTGAGCATTCTCCATCACGGTCACAGAAAAAATTGGTCCTGTATGGCTCAGTCACATGAGGTATTGGATTTAAAATTCTGAAGTGCAAGGTTTGATCCTTTGCCGAGGCACTGGACTTTCCCTGACGGTGTCCTTGGGTAAGACATTTCAGAGCCCTAGCCTTGACTGGTTACACCAAAACATATATGGGAAAAAAAATCTGACCATGTTACATGTCTGAAATGTTGAAAGCAGCTTAAAATGTTAATCAATTAATGAAAACCTAGAGCAATTGGAAGTTTTGGTTGGTGTAAGTGGAATCCATTTAGTTAACCCTTTACCACACGGCAAAATTTAAGACCTATCCAAATTGAAAGCATTTGCAGACGACAATTTCATAGTGGCTCAAATGACGCAACTTTTCTTTGATAGGGTAGAAAACTTTGTGGGAAAAGGAGAAAATGCTGGTTACCAGCATTTTCTCCTTTTCCCACAATGTTTTCAAAAGGCCTCTTCTTCAGGGGCGTTAAAAGGCGTCATTGTGTGGTAAAGGGTTAATTTACATGTATTTTACTATTTAGCTCTTTACCAGAGGACCTGATTTAAGACTTCCCGGAATAGAAAAGCATTAATTTTGCAGGCAACAAATCTCTAAAAGAGTACTAAAGAAAAGTGGTAGCCAGCATTTTCTCCTTTTCTCACAATGTTTTGAAGCATTCTCCTTTAGGGTCATAAAAACATAGGGTTGTATGGTAAGAGTAAGTGGATTCAGTCAGTTTATTTCATTCATTAACCTTTAGGCTTCTATACACGACTCAAGGACCTTTTGCGGACTATGCAGATCAAGATCAGACAGTACAGAACATGCAGTCTGATCTTGGATCTTGGATTTGATAAGGAGATAGCCCCCCCCCCCAAAAAAAAAAATTGAAATAACAAAATTTGATTTTTTACTATCGGCTGGAAATTTTCATTTATCTTATTTAGCAGGATAAGTGTTAACCATCTGCCAGACAACAATACTGTGAATTTCAAATTGAAAACTGTTGCAGACAACAAATTAGATGAAAGAATTTGTCAGTGAAAGACCACAGAAGAAATCTTGTTGGAAATAGGGGCAAATGCTTGAAACCAATTATTTCTCCTTTTGCTACAATATTTTCAAAAGTATTCTCCATCAAGGACAAGATTGATTGGTTAAAGATTGTAATGGGTCAATTTATTTCATTCATTAATACCAGAGATAAGTTCTATTCAATTCTTAACTGTTCGATTCTTTTATATCACACAAAGAGGGAATTAAACTCATTTTCCCGCCTTTGTTGTTAATGGAATGTAGTGATAGTACATTTTTGAAAACAAATTTAGAATCTTAGCGCAGCAAACTCTATGTTTGTACTATTCCTCATAGGTAAGGAACTTTTCAGGCCAACAAGCAATACCTGCATTTGTCACAATGTTTTCACATGTATTTATGGATTAATACTTAACTTTTTACCACACAGTCTGAAGTTTTAACAACCCTGAGGAAGAAGACATTTGAAACATTGTGGGAAAAGGAGAAACTGCTGGGCCGAACCCCAGTAGCTCAGTCGGTAGCGTGCAGGACTTGAGAACATGGGGTCCAGGGTTCGATCCCTGGCTACGACCCCTGGCTCGGCCAATTTCTTTCCGAGGATTGATGATAGTCACTGCGACAGGATTCATTCCTCTCCCACCGCTGACCATTGTCTCGACGATGATTATGTGAGAAAGCAGCCAGTGGCTTGGAAAGAAAAATTGTGCGGAGTACTGGTAAAAGAGACTCCAGGAAAGCATGGATAGGTGCACTGGCCGCCGGGATATAACTGAAATAATGTTGAAAACGGCGTTAAACACCATACAACCATACAATCAAGAAGAAACTGCTGGTAACCAGCAGTTTCTCCTTTTTCCACAATGTCTTCTTTCCTTTCTGAGACAGTTCTGTCATTTGTGCCACATTTATAGTGATGTCTGCAAATGCTTGCAAGTTGGATAAGTCGAAGATTTTGTTGCACTGTAAAGAGTTAAAGGAAGAAGTCTTCTGAAAACACTGTGGGAAAAAGAGAAAATGCTGGTAACCAGCATTTTCTCCGTTTCCCACAATGTTTTCTACTCTTCAAAAGGCAAGTTTCAATTTTTGAGTCACTTTAATTTTGTTGTCTGCAAATGCTTTCAATTTGGACCAGTCTAAGATTTTGTTGTTTGGTGAAAAGTTAAATCATTCATGGTGTTTATGTAGGTACATTTTGTATGGATGTTTTCAAAGTCCTCTGCCACAAATTTGCTAAACTTATGCAGTCTGATCTTAGATCTACAGTGTGTTGTGTTTGCAAAAGAATCTTAACATGTGCCTACTGTGTCAAGTTTTATATAGCCTAAACCAATGATCACAAAAGCTTAAATCTTTACCAAACGACAAATATTAGACTTGTCTAAACTGAAAGCATTAAATTTTGAGGAAGAAAAAATAAAATGTGACTCAATCAAAAATTTGAGTTTTCTTTTTGGTTAAATGGAAAACATTTTGGGAAAAGGAGAAAATGCTGGTTACCAGCATTTTCTCATTTTCCCACAATGTTTTCAAAAGCCTTCTTTTTCAGGGTCTTTAAAGCTTAGGTTTGTGTAGTAACGGGTTAAATGTGATGACGAACTTTTGTGTTGATGGTAGTTCTAGAGGGTGTGGTGACAGTTTATCCCTTCCCAAGAACACGGAATTTTAAACTTATCTGAATTGATAGCATTTACAGAATGACATGTACAATGCAACTCAAATGATGGACAATGTCCATTGAAATGGTAGAAAATATTGTAAGAAAAGGAGAAAATGCTGGTTACTAACATCTTCTCCTTTCTCCTTGTCCTACAGTATAATTTAAGGCATTATTTCTTAGGGTCGTAAATACTTCAGATTGTTTCAGAAAGGATTGAATCTTTACAGCTTTCCGAAGTGTTTTGTTTTCCATGTTTACACTGATAAAATTAACTGAACTTGAGTTTTTCCTTGTGACAGACAGTTCAATAAATCCACCTTTTTCTCCCTCTCTTGCTTTCATTATTTTTTTGTATATCCAGAGTTTCTAGATGTGATGTGCCATTAAAAACTGTCATCAGTACTAAATACTGTACTTGATAGACTACCTTGGAGCATAAACAACAGATGATGATTAGCAGGGCATGTATCCACCAACCATTCTAAACTTTTATTCTGAATAAATAAATATCACGTCTGATTAACTAAAATAATTTGTTTGTGTTTATTTGAAATATAGAAAATCCTTGAGATTCAGACACAGACAGGATCTAGAAATTGGACGGCTGGGTATTTGAACCAGCTAATCATCTTCTGGTTTCAAGCCCTGTACAATTTACTGACTGAGCTACCATAATTTATCACGTGCAAATTGAAAGCATTTGCAGACAACAAATTAAATGTAGCTCAAATTAAAGAATCTGTCGTTATAGGGGTAGAAAACGTTTTGGGAAAAGAGTCAAAGATCTGATCTTGATCTACACTGTCTGTGTTTGCCCCTATTGTTGCCCAAAGAAACATATGCAGACTGGTTCTACAAATGGTTTACATTTGAATCGCAAAACTTTGTGTTCAATATTTTTTTTTACAATTTTGCATCACATCTGATCTTAATCTACACTGTGTGTGATGGCGCCTTAATATTGCCAAAAGAAAAGTACTGTATGCAGAATTAGTTGAACAATTGCTTTACCTTTAAATCATAAAACTTTGTTTTAACAATCTATTTTCCCATTTTTCAGTTTTCTTGTCATTTAGATCTTTATGATGTTGAACCCTTTCACTAATGAATAAATAAATTGTTTTTTCTCAATGGCTACAAATACAGTTATGTTACAAGATCAAGAGACAATTCGTTCATAACCTAGAATAAAGCAGTGAACAGTGTAGATCAGAGATCAGACTGCATGTTCTGTGCAGTCTGATCTTGATCAACACTGTCCACAAAAGCTTCTGGTGTCATCTATGGTATGGAAAGAGTTAAGCTAAATTCTTGTGTAGAATACAATATGGCTGTTTTGAAAGAGTTAAGCTCAATTCTTGTGTAAAATACAATATGGCTGTTTTGAACAAACAGATTTTGCAATAATTTTAAGCATACTCATAGCATTTTGCAAGAACATTTTTTTAGTTAAATATTTGTGGAAACAAATAAATAAATAATCTTTCAGGCTTAAAAGTTCAATTTAACTCATGATCAAGGGTGTTTAAAGGCTTTTAATAGAATGGTTAATCCTAGTTTTCAGCATTAAGCCATAATACATTATACTTAAATATACACCATTCAAGCTTTTCTATTCATGTTATGAACATTTATCCCGCTTGATTGAATTAATGAACAAAACAGATCAAAAGATCAACTTGCTACACATGGCTAAAGGAAAGTGTTACAATAATATTGTATGAAAGAGAGGAAATGATGATCAGATTACACACATGTAGAAAGCAAGTACATGTAGATGTTTGGTGTCCTGGATTGGGAAACTTTAACAGGCAAGGTGTAGGAATTTCCTCTGGTGCTCCAAAGGCAAAACAGATAAAATTTCAGTGCTGAGCCTGCTAGTTACTATCCAATCCAAGATGCCAACATTCGATATTCTGTTGCTCATTATGATCCATATCAAACTAACTCATTTCCTGGGTCTGTATTTGCCAACTATCCTCATGAACATTCTTAGTGTTATTTTCCAAGATTTTCTACATTTGAAAGTAACATAACTTTTGATTGGCTAAACTTTAGCAAGTCAGAGGTTGTATTACTTTCAAAGTCTGAAAATTTTAGAGAATCAAGACTGAGACCCTTCTTAGAATGGTTGGTGAATACGTACCCAGGAAATGAATTAGTTGGTTAACTCTTTACTAAATGACAAAAATTTAAGACTAGCCCAAATTGAAAGCATTTACAGACGTCAAAATAAATGTGACTCAAATCTCAAAGATTGTTTTTGGAAGAGTAGAAAACATTGTGGGAAAAGGAGAAAAGATTGTTTTTGGAAGAGTAGAAAACATTGTGGGAAAAGGAGAAAATGCTGGTTACCAGCATTGTCTCCTTTTCCAACAGTGTTTTCAAAAGGCTTCTTTTTCAGGGTCGTTAAAAGACGGGATTGTGTGGTAATGGGTTAAGGGTTACATGTTTTTTTATTTTTCCAAATTGGAAACATTTGCAGACAAAAAATTTAAGTGTGGTTCAAATGATTTAAATAACTTCTGAAGTGGTTGAAAAAGTTGTGGGAAAAGGAAACCAGCATTTTCTCCTTTTCCGACATTGTTTTCAAGTACCTATTTCCTCAAGGTCAGAGTTTTAAGAACCCTAAAGAACAAGGCTGTTGAAAACATTGTGTGAAAAGATAAAAAAACGCTGTTAATTAGCATTTTCTCTTTTTTCCACAATGTTTTCTGCCCTAGCAAAGACTGAAATCATCATTTGAGCTACATTTATTTTGTACAGGTAGTCTACATATGCTTTCAATTTGGTTGAGTCCAAAATTTTGTTGTTTGGTAAAGAGTTAAAACCTAGGATTGTTTGGTGAAGCGGTGATATCGAGTAATGACCACTTTATGCCATAATAAACTTATGGTTCATTTCTTGTTTATGAAAGGTAGAATTATAACCTGCTCTTGGGCCTTTCATTGCCGCTCCTTGTTGAATCACATTGTGGTTTTTGTGCTATACAATTATTGAAATAAACTCTTAGTTTTCTGCCATGTTACCCTTGACCCTCATGGACATCGAGTCACACAACTCTTGAAAACACTGTGATAGATGAATTTGCTTATCATGTGGAATTATTATGTCACATTCTGTGCAAAAGTCCTGGGAATACTTTTTTTTTCCATCTTCTGTCTTTGTTTTGGGTTGATTTATGAATGCGTCATTAATTTTCCTTCTGATTGCTTCAATTTTATAATAAAGACAAAAGTAACAGTTGGGGCACTGTTACCAGAATATCATGGTTTGTCAGTAATACAAGTTTATCACTTTATTAGACGACAAAATTTCAGACTGGTCCAAATTGAAAGCACTTGCAGACGACAAATTAAATGTAGTTCAAATGATGATTTCTGTCTTTGATAGGGTGGAAAACATTGTGGGAAAAAGAGAAAATGCTGGTTAATAGCATTTTCTCCTTTTCCCACATGGTTTTCAAAAGCTTTTATTCTCTTGGTCGTACAAACTCAGGATTTTGTGGTAAAGAGTTATTCAATTCTGTATAAGATGACTGTATTTTACACTTTTCCATGTTAAAACTTTGCAGACAATAAACTAACTGTCGAGTTTCCCACAATGTTTTTAAAAGCTCTACATCACTCAAGGTCTTAAACAGTTTACCAGACTACAAAATTTTATACTGTTCCTGGTTTGTAAACATGCAGCTTCTTGGCTTTTATCATGAAATATATTGGCTCATTTCAGAGTTTCTACATTCGATGTACGAAAGATGGAGAACCAAACTTCACATGCCAATGTAGCGGGAACTGTGATATAGTAAAACAAGGCCGAATTCGCTGTCAATTTTGCCGTTATCAACGGTGCCTCATGGCAGGAATGTGCCGCAAAGGTGGGTTATAATTGCTGACTTAATTAAAAATATTTAGACATATAAATCTATTTTTAAGATATCAGAGCCACATTTTCTGGTTAAAAGTTCTACAAAGTTTCATTATCTCCTACATAGAACCAATTTTAGCTGAGCTGTTTTCGAATGAAATGTTGAGGTATTGTCATAGCATCATGGTAGTTGTGCAAAAACTTTGACATTTTCCAAAATCTCTGACATTTTTGAAGATGTTCACTTCAAACTTTAGCTAGTTGTTGGCTATCAAAGTGAAATCAATACCAAAGGGGCATGTAACCCTGAAAATTTTTTTTAATACAGTTATTACCCTTTTTGACAGAATTTTCACTAAAAAAAGCACCTGCAGCGCAGCAGCAGTATATGGTATTCTTGATGTCTTTCATCCACAGGCACTTGGATTTTGTCATCTTATGTTCCAAAAGTCAATTGTTTGTATTAAATCACAATGTCATGTTTCTAAAAGAAAAACATTGTTACTTTTATCTTGCTCTGCAATGATTTATCTTCAGTATCATAAAAGGAACAAATGGGCCAAATATTAACTCTATAACAAATGATGAAATTTTAGACATGTCCAAATTGAAAGCATTTTCAAATGATAGAGTAAATGTTTCTGAAATTTTGAGATTTGGCAGTGAGAGAGTAAAAAGTAAAAAACAATTTCAGAAAAGCCGGCATTTTCTTCTATTCCCACAATATTTTCATGAGCCTTTTTCCTTAGGGTCGTCAAAAGTCTGGATTGTTTTGGTTAAGGGTTAACCCTTTACCATACAATCCTGAGTTTTAACGACACTTTAAGAGAAGGCTTTTGAAAACATTGTGGGAAAAGGAGAAAATGCTGGTAACCAGCATTTTCTCCTTTTCCCACAATGTTTTCTACCCCATCCAAAACAATTATCATCATTTCAGTTACATTTAATTTGTCGTCTGCAAATCCTTTCAGTTTCGACCAGTCTAAATTTTTGTCGTTTGGTAAAGGGTTAAGGGAGTAATAAAGGTTTAAACTATGGATGCAGACAAGTTTTCCTCTTCATAATGTAAGACAGAAATTTCAATACTAAAATGAATGTAGTGAACGAATCTGATTGGTCAGTGAAATTTGAATATCGTCTTTGAAATAGTAGTAATTGATTGATTGTATGGTGTTTAACATCATTTTCAACATTTCAGTTATATCACGGCGGCCAGTGCACCTATCCATGCTGTCCTGGAGTATCTTTTACCAGTACTTTGCACTATTTTCTTTCCAAGCCACTAGCTGCTTTCCTACATCACCATGGTCGAGACAATGGTCAGCGGTGGGAGAGGAATGAATCCTGTCACAATGATTATCATCAATCCTCTGAAAGAAATTGGTCAAGCCAGGGATCGAACCCACAACCCCTTGTTCTCAAGTCCTGCACGCTACCGACTGAGCTACTGGGGCATGGCTTTGAAATAATAGTGTGATGATGAAAATAGTTTTGCCCTATCAGATTCATCAAATTGGGCTGGTGGGTGTTGAAAATAATGAGTCTGACATAATCATTATGAACATTAAGTATTGTTTAATCCATTATTGAACAAGTGCAACTGAGGCGGACAGCTTTTTAAAACACTGCATGAAAAGAAGTATTTCTTTTTTAAAGCCTATTACTCTTTACCCCAAATGTTATTTTAACACATTTGGAATAAAAAAGAACTTTTTATTTTTTTCTTTTGAATGGTAAATGCTTCTGTGAGTTGTAATAATTTCAGCTTGAATTATATACTGTATGAAATTACAGCTCCCAGCTAAATGCAAAAAAATGGTATTGCAAATCAATCATTTGTTAAAGATTTATTAGCCACTGCATTACAATGTTAGATGTATTAATTCGGTCATTGGCAAGGGTCCATTTAGATCTCAGGTAACAAAAGGAATTTTAACTGTTAACTTCATGTACATATAGGTGTGTTTGTATCCATCTAAAGAAAAACATTCAGGAAAAAAAAAGAGAAAGAAATCCTAATGAGTTTTAACCATTTACCACATAATATAAAGATTTTACAGACCTGAAAAAGAAGGCCTTTTAAAAACTTTGTGGAAAAATGAGTAAATGCTGGCTACCAGCATTTTCCCATGCCCCCAAGATGTTTTCATACCTTCAAAGACAAATCTTGTCATTTTGTCCACCTTCAGTCCGCAAATTCTTTCAATCTTGATAGGTCTCAACTACAGTTGCTTTTGCAGCCAGTGTAGATCAAGATCAGACTGCACAAAATGTGCAGTCTGATCTTTGATCTACACTGTCTTCTTTGCTAAAACACTTTAGACTTATAACAACTGTCATACTATTGCAATAATTCTGGTTATATTTTCTTAACAAAAAGAGATAAATCTTCCATGGACAACAAACCTTGGACTATTTCCAATTGAAAGCATACATGTGTGGATGACATATTTAGACTTGATAGAAAAACACTGAAGTCCTGTGATAGGGTGGAAAATATTGTGGGAAGAGAAGAAATTTCTAGTCACAAGCAATTTTTGCTTCTCCCACATTGTTTTCAAAAGTTTGGTTTGTCAGTCAGATCACTATCTTATATAATATCTCACTTTTTATGCCATGCAGTCCATGTATCATTAATGCATGTCTGGCAGTAACTAATAACTATTTCAGAATATACAGCCCACCCGGTTAGCTCAGTGGGTAGCGCATCAAACTCATGACCTGGTGGTTATGAGTTGGATACCCAGTTGAGGCAAACTTTGTCTCCAGTGATTTTTCACCTCTCACTTCTGATGCACGTGAGAAAGCAGTCAGTGACTTGGAAAGAAAGTTGTGTCAGTACTAGTGTGAGAAAGCCAGGAAACACATGTGTAGGTGCACTGACCGCCGTATATGATCTAAGCTGTTAAAACATCGTTAAACTCCAATTTAATCAACAGGATATGCAGTCTGTCATTTTGGATTTACAGTATCCGTAACCTTGTTGTTACATGTACATATCTTAGCCCTTACATATCCTGGCAAAAACAGCCTTTAAACAATTATTCAGGTGTTTTCCTAATTGAAAAGGACCATTTAATTTATTTAGCACTACAGGGGTAAACACAACAGTCATATTTGTCAGTGTTACTAATGTACAATATGTGCAGGTCAATTTCTTTATGGATACTGAAATGTTATTCACAGTTGATCATACCAATCAGACTGTAGCCTTTAGCTAACCCATAGAGTGTAAAGCACAATTTTAGTTCCCTTCAGATACTGTATAGATCAAAATCAGACTGCACAGAATGGGGAATCTGATCAATGTTTGGTACCAATGAATCAGATCAAAACTGCCTTGAATTTTTCAATGTAGCCGTTTTATATTTCTGGGTCTTTTTTTTTTTCAAATTTTTAAAAGCATATTGAACTTGAAAAACATTTTATCAATGAATTTTGGTTAGGAAAATGTTCGAAAACTATGTAATGAAGACAGTGATTATTATTATTAGTGCAAGAAAAAAAATTCAATGATAATTCCCTAATCCTTTACCACATAATCCTGAGTTTTGTCGACCCTCATAGGGAAGAACGATTTTGAAAACACTGTTGGAAAAGGAGAGTATTCTGATAAACAGCATTTTCTTCTTTTCCCACAACATTTTCTACCTATTCAAGGACACATCGTATCATTTGAAAAACCATTGAATTGTCATCTGCAAGCTACCTCAGTATTGAAGAGTAAAATATTCTGGTGTTCGGTAAAGGGATACATAGCCTCCGAACTCTTTACCAAATGACAAAATTTTAGACAGGTCCAAATTAAAATCATTTGCAGACGACAAAATAAACATGACTCAAAAGAAGATATTTGTTTTGGGAAGGGTAGAAAACATTGTGGAAAAAGGAGAAAATGCTGTTTACCAGTTCTGTTAGTAGTTTATTGCCATTTGTTGGATTTCAGGGTTGTCTTGGCAAGAAACCAAAAAAAATTTGTAAATCCATGATCAGACTGAACACAATCTGACCATAATCTTTGTTTGCCCAAAGAATAAATAATTGTAGCTATCCTTAATAGTTCAGGGGTAAGTCTTGACCCATACTGCACTAGGTCTTTTCTTCTTTACCAACTTATTAGTAAAACTATAAAAAAAAAAAACTTCAGAGATTTAAAAAAAGCACTTCAAGGAAACATTATATATTATTTTCTAACAGTAAGGAAAAGATTGTGATGAAAATAACAACTCTTTGTAAAAAGCAACTGCTCCTTGTTACAGTGTTTTCCTAAGCTTTCAACTAAAGGGCGTCAAGCAAGTGGTATTATTTGTACATTAACTCTTTACCACTCAATCCCACCTTTTAATGACCCTGAGAAAGAAGCCGTTTAAAAACATGTGGAAAAGCAGAAAATGCTGGTAACCAGCATTTCTGCTTTCCCCGAAACATTTTCTTTGCCATGCAAGACAGTTTTCAATTTTTGTGTTGCATTGAATTTGTCCTCTGCAAATACTTTCAATTTGAGCCAGTTTGAGATTTTTTTGGTTGGTAAAACGTTAATCAGTTAAACCTGTAATTCCTAAAATTGCCAATTCTTAAATCTGTACCTTTTACCAAACATTACAAAGTTTCAATGACCCTGATGAAGACGACTTGGGTGAAAATGTGGAACAAGGAGAAAATGCTGGTTATCAGAAAGGTTACCAGCATTTTCTCCTTTCCCCACAATGTTTTTCACCCTTCTAATTCTTTAGTCAGAATTATTTTGTCATCTGTAAATGCTTACCAAATGGTAACCAGCAATCTCACCTTCTTATGTTTTCTACCCTTTCTAAAACAAATTCCATAATTTTATCCTCACTTAACAATGTCTTCAGTTGCTCTCAGTTTTGACAAGCCTATAGTTTGGTCTTGTGGTAAATAGTTAAGCTTATTTTGAACATGGAGGGATAATCTGTTATTTTGGCACTGTTTGTCTTCTTACCGATAGCAAGGTACATTTTTAACTTTTCTCTGAGTCATTGACCTTTATTATTTTTGACATACAAAATGTTTTCTACCTGTTCAAGGACAGATTCAATCTTTTGAGCCATATTAACCCATTACCACACAATCCCTACTTTTGACGACCCTGAAAAAGAAGCCTTTAGAAAACATTGTGGGAAAAGGAGAAAATGCTGGTAACCAGCATTTTCTCCTTTTCCCACAATGTTTTCTACCCTTCACAAAACAAATTTCAAATTTTCAGTCACTTTTACTTTGTCGTCTGCAAATGCTTTTGATTTGGACAAGCCTAAAATATTGTCGTTTGGTAATGAGTTAAATTTGTCTTCTGCAAATGGTTTGTATTTGGACAAATTTAAGATTATGTTGTGTGGTAAAGAGTTAACTCTACCAAACGACAAAATTTTAGACTTGTCAAAATTGAAAGCATTTGCAGACGACAAAATAAATGTGACTCAAAAATTGAAACTTGACTTTGGAAGAGTAGAAAACATTGTGGGAAAAGGTTACCAGCATTTTCTCCTTTTCCCACAGTGTTTTCAGAAGGCATTTTCCTTGGGGTCATTAAAACCAGGGATTGTTTGGTAAAGGGTTAAGAAAGCCTATATTGAATTCCCAAATAAGATCCCAAAGCAAGTACCTGTTATAATTTGCAAGCCCATTTTGAGTATCCTCTAGGTGCTTACTTAAGGATAGGGCACCTTAATGGGATTGGTGTAACATCACCTTTCGTTGCCAAAAAAACGTATGGATTTGGCTAAGACTCAGGTAATCCATAATTGATCGGCCGATAGACACTGCTTCCCTGCATTGATTACGGATTGCCGGAGTCTTAGCCGAATCCGTACAATTTTGGCGATGAAAGGCGATGTTACAGGTTGGATTGTATCAAGAATGTGCTAATTAATAAAGCACAAGGGGTGAATATGAAACTATTTCGTCTACGATTTGGAAAATTTTACAGGTGAGGGAAAAAACTTTTCAGTTCTCTGAAAAGCATTGTTAGATCATCTTTTTTAGATAGGTTGCGTTGAATTCAATTACCAGACTGGCTGCAGCTTTCCAGTAATTTTGGCAGTAATTTTTTGCTTGACATGCTTTTAGTCTTTTCATGACAATTTACATGACAGCTACTCACCTAGGTCTACCAAGAAAAAAAATCTTATTTGGATTTATTTCCATATAAGGTTCTTATCTCTGAAAATCAAATAATTAATTATTCAGTGATAGATTCCTTCAATTAAACATTCACTTTGTCATAATATCGATCATTGACATAACACAGTTATTGCCTAGCTTAATACAGACATTACTTCAGGTAACCTTATACCACACGAATTGTGACAATCCTGACTTTTAACAACCCTGGGAAGAAAGCCTTTGAAAACAATGCGGAAAAAGGAGAAAATGTTGGTAACCAGCATTTTCTTCTTTTCCCACAATGTTTTCCACCCTTTCAGATACAAATTCCAGCAGTTGAGCCTCATTTAATCAGTTGTCTGCAGATGCTTTCAATTTGGACCAGTTTAAGAGAATGTTGTTTGGTAAAGAGTTAACAACAACCAGGGCCTGTATTCACCAACCATTCTACAGTGCACTCTTATTTTGGATTTACAAAGTAACACAACTTCTGACTGGCTAAACCATTTGGTTTAGCAGATCAGAAGCTGCTTTACTTTAAAATTTAAAAAATTCTCAAGAATAAGACTAAGAATGCATTTAAGAATTGTATTTCAACCCTACACTACACAATCCAGTGTTTTATCGACTTAGAGGGTTTTTGAAAAGATTGAGTGAAAAGAGGAAAATGCTGTTTACCATTTGATAAGCATTTACAGACAGCTCAAAGGAGAAATTGGTTGTTATTGGCACTTGCTCCTCTTCCATGGGTGTTTTCCAACACTGTGAACTACAGCTGCTTTGAGAGTGGTATTTAACAGTAATGTTAAGTTAGTTAGGGTAGTGCTGCAGAAAAAAGGATTGATTTTCTTTGGCAAGTTACTGCAATTAGGTGACATTAATGTTATATACAGAACCTTTGTTGTAGTTACCCATGTGGATCATTTAATCAATGAGGATATACCTCTCACAAGGTTTTGTATCGAATCACAGTCCTCTAAACCCAATCAAAGTTTGACAGCAACTTTATTTCCAATCAGCTTGCTTCTTTCTTTCATCAACTGTCAATGTGGAAACTAATGTCCAGTGCAGGGAGATGAATCTGGTTGAAATGACTTTGACCAATCTTCAGAAAGAAGTTTTGCCAAGCAAGGATTCAAGTTAATAAACTCTCAGTTAGAAAACATGCATTTTCTACACTAACTTTCATTTACTCTTTACCAAATGATAAAATTTTAGACTTGTATAAATCAAAAGCATTGTGCATATTATAACTATGCTACTGGGGCTTCATTCACTCTTCTCCCAGAATAATTTCCAAAAGCCTTCTTGCTCAGGGTTATTAAAACTAGGGATTATGTTATGGTAAAGGGTTAAAAAAAATAATAAAGATAGTTCACTTAGTTGCAAAATTACATTTGTTGTAATGTCTATGGTAAATTTGGCTAGATATCAGGCCTAGAACCTTTAACTAGGAATGGATGCTCTGTTATCAAATCATACAGTAAAGCCTAAGGTTAACACAGGATGGCTTTTGTCGATAGCCAAGATTCAGATCAGACTGCACAGAAAATGCACCCTAATCTTAGATCTACATGATTGTGCACTGTAAATGAAGCAATAGTAATAGCTGCAGAGGCAAAGCCTTCAAGTCTTGCAGGATTGTTTTATAAATAGATTTTGAATGACATTTTATTGTCAATAAGGACATTTATGGTAGAGCATATTGTTATGAAGTGATAATCATCTTCAATATGATAAAAATCTGAAGATTAAATCCAGAGCTGTCTGAAGGAGACAAAACTGCTATAATAAATCAAAGGCCCCAAGCATTGTTTCAGTCTTTCAAAGGTACCAATATGAAACTCTGTAAAACATTATTTATAACTTATTATACCCCTGCAAAATGAATGTTTTCGGGGGTATACTGGAATCAGCCTGTCTGTCCGTCCGTCCATGTGTCCGTCTGTGTACAAAGTACTAGTAATTTTGTGTCGCGAACTCCTCCTACAGTTTTGCTGCTATTGTATTGAAAGTTTGTTGATACATTGATCGTATACTGAAGTTGTGCAAGACGCAGTTTTCAATCATGTACTCCCTATGATTCCAGGGTAATCTCCCCTTGAACTTAGAAAATTTTTTGTTAAATTGCCTGTTTCTGTCAAAGTGCTGGTGGGGGTATTAAGTCACATTCAGTGACAGCTCTAGTTTACCTCCTGTAAATCTTGAATCTTGCAAGAGACCACATTTGAAAATGTCATGGCAAAAAGGAGAAATTACTTATAATGAGTAATTTCTCCTTTTACCACAATGAGTTAGTTAGATAACAAATGTTCATTGGCTGCTTCAACACCATTGCAAAATACATAATTAAGCCAATTGCTGTGGCAAAAGATGGTTTAATGTATCTCCATGATGCATTACAGCAAGCAAGTCATCAAGTATTTATGGATCCAGTAAATCCATTTTGTCTAACAACTGACTGAGTCCTGAGGTAGACTGGTCTTTTGACATGCAGAAAATTGGCCAATAGCAGTAAGTTTCAACCAAGGTCAGCCTGCAGTTTGTGCAGCCCAACCTGAATTGATACTTTTTGCAGATGCATTAAACCCCCTTTTCACAAAGTACAGCCCATTACTGATAGTGGTTTTACTTAATTATTCTCTTAGTCCTTTGCAAAAAAATCCTGAGTTTTAACAACCCTGCAGAAGAATAGCTTTTTGTAAACACTATAAGAAAACGAAAAGACACTGGTAATTAGAATTTTCTTCTTTTTTCACAATATTTTCTACACATTCAAAGACATTACATCATTTGAGTCAAATTTGTTTGTCACCTGCAAATGCTTTCAGTTTGGAAAAGACTAAAATTTTGTTGTCAGGTAAAAAGTGAACCCTTTGCCACACAATCCCGAGTTTTAACAATCCTGAAGAAGGAGCCTTTTGAAAACATTGTTCACGACTTAACAAACATGAGGAAGAAGCCACTTGGAAATATTGTGGAAAAGGAAAAAAAAGTTTGTGACCAGCATTTTCTCCTTTTCACACAATGTTTTCCACTCTGTGAAAGACAATTTTGAATTTTTGCATTTTGTCATCTGCAAATGCTTTAAATTTCAAGAAGGCTAAAATTTTATCTTAAAATTTTGTCATTTGTATAGAGTTAAACTTATATTAGTATATAATTTATATTTGTATTTTACACAGATGTTTTCAAAATTTTAACCTTTACACTCATGTCAATGGGTAATGAGTTGACTTTTTGTTACACAGGTTTTAGACTGTGAAATACAGGCAGACTTGGTGAATAATTGATATACAGCTGTAATGTATTGGCCCGAGTGCCCATGTTTAGATTTTCACACGGATTATACAACAGAACAATTTAATGGTGGAAAAATCATGATTGTAGATTTTAAGTTATCTTGTATCTTGTTTGCAAATAAAGATCATATTTTTTGTCAGGACCCTCAAATGGGAACCCTTAGTATTACCCTTTAACCCTTCACCAAACAATTCTTAGTTTAAAGGCCATTTAAAAACTTTATGGTAAAAGGAGAAAATGTTGGTAACCAGTATTTTCTTCATTTCCTATAATTTGTTATATCCTTCCAATAACAAGTCCCATCTTTTGAGCTATATTCAATTTGTCGTCTGCAATTGCGTTCATTTGTGAAGACTCAAAAAAAGCCTCCTTTGGTTAAAAGTTCAATCCATCTTGTAGTTATTTCTTACCAAGTTGAACTGTCAATCACTACATAGGAAAGTTAGTTACCCATTTTCAACATTATTTCAGTTATATCTATGCTTTCTCAGATTTTATTTTACCAATACTTAACACATTACTCATATTTTTCCCACTTGCTGCTTTCCCACGTTACAATTGTGGAAACAATGACCCGAGGTTGGAGAGGAAAGAATCCTGTTCTAATGACTATCATCAACCCTCAGAAAGATATTGGTGAACACTTTACCAAACGATTCCTTTGTTTTAACAACCCTAAAGAATAAAGCTTTTGAAAACAATATGGAAAAAGAAGAAAATGCTGGTAATCAGCATTTTCACCTTTTTCCACAATGTTTTCTACCCTATCAAAGACTAATGCCGTCCTTTGGAAGATATTTAATTTGTCGTTTGCAAGTCTTTTCAGTTCAGACAAGTCTAAAAGTTTATTGTTTGGTAAAGGGTTAAGCTGAAGATTGAAACCAGCACCCTCGGACATGGTTTCAAGTCCTGTATGTTAGAGACTGAGCTACAGATCTTGGCTTGGAGTTTTAGATGAAAATCTGTCTGTATCATACATGGCAGTGTTAAATGCATGGATGCCTTGCAAGATACCATGTTATCTTATTTCATCAGTCACTCAGTCATAAGCAACCCTTAACCCTTTACCACATGACAAAATTTTAGACCTGTCCAAATTGAAAGCATTTGCAGACAACGAATTCAATGTGGCTTCTCCTTTTCCCACAATGTTTTCAAAAGGCTTCTTCCTCAGGGGCATCAAAATGCTCTTTGATCTACACTATCAGCTTTATTGAGACATTTTGAACACAAGAAACCTTGAAATTGCAATAATTTGGGTTTAATTTGTACACTGAAAATATATGTAGGGTTCATTCAGCGCTATGACTATTAACCTAATACCATACAGATAATGGTTTCACTATCCACGCAAAAAGCAGCATTTGTAAATATTGTCAGCAAAGAACCGATTGCTTGTTAGAAGCAGCTGCTTCCTGTCCTATTTCTCATTATCATTCCATAGCATTTGCAGAATTCTGGTGCAGATTCAAGAAGTACCTTAGGAGGCAGAAATACCACCCCCAGAAAAGAATTGTATCTTCCTCTTTCCTTTTTGTGGTAGTTGTCGAAGACAATACCACTATGAGTTCAATATTGAATTTTGAAGACCATGTATCGTATTTTGTCCAAAGCCGAAGGAAATAAACCCAATTAAACTCAATTTTTCTCAGACAAATGAGTTTTTCGGTAGCACTCAGATATGTAATTGGAAATGGCATGTTAAAATACACTAGGTGAGGCAATCGATCGTGGAAATACTAATTTTTGATTGAAAATAGCTTCACTAGCTCATAGCCTTCTATTGGCGCAATGATACAAAATTTGTCTACCAATCACTTGGTCCTGGGCTTTTTCGTTCCAAAACCAGTTCGTCCCATGGCTTGTTCATCCAATGATTGCGCGCTACTCCATTTGATTGGGCATGAATATTTATAGATCGAAATAATTGACTGTAATGTTGGGAATTAAATATTGATGGCCAAAGATATTTCAAAATCATAGTTTTCAAGTACAAACTTAATTCTATTCGATATATTCACATGGTTTCTCTCTCTATCCATCATGCATCCTACTGTCAAGGGACGTTACTCCTGACTCCTCCTGAATGATCAAAGGGAGACCACCAATACACAAATAATCATAACTTTGTCATGAGTACTCTCCCTTCAACCAAAAAAAGGTATTCATTTGCTTAGTAGGTCGACTTTCAAGCCAGTATTTGAATAATATTTTTCTTTTTCTTTCAAATTATTAATTCCACACAATGGCTTCCTTGACAAATACCACTTCAGGGTTCTCAACGCTTTGATTTATTTATGGGTCATTTGCAAACTATTGTCTTACAAATTTCACATATAAAACTTTTTTATTCTTGCTGTTTTCAAGAAAACTGGAAGTATTGTCATAGCCCTGTCTGTGTTTGTGTGGTAGTTGTCATCATGATGCAAAAACTTAATGTTTTTCTCATATCTCGTTCATTCCTCAAGACATTTACTTCGAACTTACACAAAGAAGTAACTATCAAAAGGAAATTCCATATAAAAAGGGCAGGTAACCCTGAAATATTTTTGACACAGTAATACCCCTTTTTTGACTCAGAACATTACTGAAAAAGCAACTGCATAGGGGCATTTAGTGCTCTTGTACAACCCTTTACCACATAATTCTGAGTTTTAATGACCCCGAATGAGGAAAGCATTTGAAAACATTGTAGGAAAATGAGAAGATAATGGTGACAGGCATTTTCTCCTTTTCGCACACTGTTTTCTGCTCCGTCAGAAATAAATATCATCATTTGAGCCACACTTGGATTGTCATCTGCTCACACACTTTTAATTTGGTCAAGGGTAAAATTATGTCATTTGGTAAAGAGTCAAGTTTGGGATGATTAATCAAAATAACCGCTTGCAAAGGTTTGGTAAATAGTCCTTATTTTGAACATGCAGACCTCATTTACAGTCTTGAAAACAAGGTAACAAATGTTGCAATTGTCCATGAAAATGTGCATTTTTTCTATATTTTCAGAGAAACCAGAGACAGTCCAGCCAGCAGAAGGCCAAGTTCTGTGTAAAGTATGCGGAGACATTGCTAATGGCATACATTTTGGTGTAAATACCTGTGAAGGATGCAAAGTAAGTCAAACAGAAACTTTTAATGTTTGTTTGATAATGTGAATCATTTTTTACACCACTGTCAACGTGATTTCAGTGGTCATATCTTGATGAAACCTTAGCAAGCAGAATGCCGCAGGTAAAATGTGTAGAAATATTGCCATACATATTTGGGTAAATAGTTGTAAAGGATGCAAGGTCAAATAGGGCCCATATTCACCAACTAGTCTAAAATGCATTCTTAGTCTAATTCTAGACTTAGACACAATATCTAATTGGCTGAATCATTTGGTTTAGCCTGTCAGAAATTGGGTTACTTTCAAATTTAAAAAACTCTTGAGAGCTAAGCAAAGAATGTTATTTTTAATGTTTATTGATCTCGGGCTCTAGTGTTCTCTTGTACATGTTGTGAATGATGTTTTATGCCACTTTTAATATAACTTTTTACAAATTTTGAAGATCTATTCCTGTATCATGCAAAATACAACACTTCAGTTTCTGTTGTAGAGCCTATTTCTGAAATAATGTTGAAAGCAGCATAAAACTAAATTCAATCAATCATGCTGTTGCAGAAAGAGTAGACAGAAATGAGACAGAACAGAACATGCAAGGTCTGATCTTTGACCCACAGTGTCTTGAGATTTTTGCACAATTTGTTTTGTGCAAAAAACTCTTGAATTTGAAATATCCAAGTTCTTTTTTGCTGGCTTAAAATGCAAGTACATATGTTTAATTTTATTTGGTACTTTAGAGCTAAGCCATTACCACACATTCCTGAGTTTAAACAACCCATTTGAAAAGGGCTTTTAAAAACATTGTTTGAATAGGATAAAGTGCTGCTAACCAGCATTTTATCTTTCTGCATTTAATGTTTTCTACCTTTTCAAAGACAGATGTCATCAATCAAGCCACATTAAATTTGTTGTCTGCAAAAGCTTTCAATTTGGACATGTGTGAAATTTTGTTGTGTGGTTAAGAGCTAATCATATTTTTCACGTATATTTTTTTCATTTATTCAGAAATTTTTCCGACGAGGGTTGGTTGAAAATCAGAGTTATGTTTGTAAAGGAGAGAAGGATTGTGGTATCAATCCCCGAAACAGGAACAACTGTCGATATTGCCGTTACCAGAAATGCCTGTTTGTAGGCATGTCAAGGGAAGGTAATGGAAGTTTGTTTATTACCTTGGCTGTCATGGCCCTGTCATGTCTTTGTCGTCATCATGCAAAACTTTGACATTTTCTCACAACTCAATACATACTACAGACTGTTTACATAAAGCTTTGGCTGGTTGTGAACTATCAAAAGGTGACCCTTTACTAGAAGGGCAGGTAACCCTCAAAATACCTGATATAGTTATGCCCCTTTTTCACCTTCAAATTTTCTTTGAAAAAGCAACTCCAAACAAGAGTTAGCACCCACATGCAGTTCTATTTTTTGCATTGATTTTTTTTTTCCTGTTTGCAAAACTGTATAATTCATGTTAGATGATAAAATTATGGATTAAATCGTAAGCCAGTTGGGACAGTTGATAGTGTTAATCAGCTCAAGATGACACAGAATATGCTGTTTTATATTAGATTAACATAGCCGGATATTTCAAGATATGTCTAGAAAAGGAATTAATAGAATAAAGAAGTTTCAAAAATGCAATATTTTATTATTTTCTGATTTTAAAAATGACTGTTTTATTTAATTTATTAAACTCCATAGGGGTTGATAATTGATGTGCACTGATGGAAAAGGGGGTTTAATGTATCTTTGTAATGCAATATTCCTATCAAAATGTAGCGTGATATGTACTCATAATGTCAAAAAAACTGACCAAACTATGAGGTAGACTGGTCCTTGGACACACAGATATGTACCAATACCAAATAGTTTTGACAGGGTCAGCCTTCGCCAACTGCGCAGCTGACCTTGGTCAGTAATTTTTGCAGATACATTAAACCAATTTCTCACAGAAACGGCTCTTGAAGAAGAAACATGGAGTATAATCATTGTATTATTAATCTACAGCCATCAAGATGGGAAGACCAAAGAAAGCTGATGGCAGTGACATCAATCCTTCATCTTCTAGCAGCCCTACACCCATCCAACAACCCTTAACAGATGTAGAAAATGTAACCAATCCTCATACGACAAGTCCCTCCAGTGGCCCCCAGGGCCTAGAGAGGGATGATACACCCGACACTCTGAAGTCGTCTTCAGTTAGCGAGAAAATCAAGCAAGAAAATGAGAGACCAAGCTGTGAGTACATGAAAAAAATGGGAGAATTGTGTTATCAAAGGGAACAGAACATGTCGCCATGGCAACAGAACGGTCAGATTAACTGTCACAACAACATGCAGAGCCCTTCATCCCAGAACAGTGTTGCCTCTTCTGAATTTATGGAGGAAGAGATGGATGAAATACTGATGATGCTACAAAATGATAATCACAACTCAGGTGAATATCAGGGTGCAAAGAAAATGCGTTGCTGTGACAACGGTGCATTAATGAGGCAGAGAAACTGCAAGCCAGAGTTTGATAACAACTCCAAAGGTCATTGGCCTGTGTCAGACATGTCAAGGCAGCAGGCAAACATCCCATCCCCGATGAATGAACCAATGAACATGAGCATGGGACAGATGTCCACACTGTCAAACAGAGGACCTCCACCCCAGTACCCAGGTTACACAACAGACTTTTGCCAGAATGGGATGCAACCCTCCCCATGTAACTCACCCATGAGACAAATGCACTCTCCAGGAAGTGGGTACCTATCTGATTCCAGTGCCCAATCCCCAGGGTACATGTCTGCAGGCTCCCCTGGCTATGGTACCAACACAAGCCCAAACCATTCACCAGCTTGTCAGTACTCTCCTGAACATAGCCCAGTATACCACTCCCTGTCATCACCCCAACACAGCCCCTACCAGAGTGACTGTGGAAGCCCAGGAGGATCACCATATAATGAACATATGTACAAGCAAAGAACATTCCACAATAACCAGACTGGGAACTTCATCCATGATCTCTCAGTGAATGCAAACATGGCTCCCATCTCTCCATCTCAAGCCTCACCAACCTACAACCACAACCACAACAACAACCACCATCACATGACCCTCCAGCCAAACACCAATGTCATCCCTATGACCATTCCAACTCAGGAAGGGGGAGTTAACTCCCATGACAGTTGGTGTATGGCTGGTTCCCCATCACAGTATTGTCACAGTCCATCACAGACAAACCCCCAGACAATTCCACATCAGGAAAGGGGATACAACCACAACAGACACACATCATCGTGGCAGGAGAATTTACAAAGGATCAATAATTTCTTCAAGAAGCCATCCTTTGAGAGACAAGAGCTTACACTGATTGCAGATGATGAGATGGAGGGAGCAGTTACAAGGAGCGATATTGAGAGAGAGGTCGTTTCTAAAACCCTGGCCTCGGTCAGCCCCAAAGACTCGTATTTCTATGTAATGACTGATAATCATTCATGCTCCAGCGATTCCAGCAGTAACTACGAGGAGTTCACATCATGCCGAAGAATAAACAAACGTAAAAATTGTGACGACACCGACATGTGTAACTCTCAGTATTACAACGGTTTCCAGGTTGGGAGATACAAGCGACAGCTGACAGAGAAATACTGGCAGTCCACAGGTCTGGTCAATGAGAGCTTGACCATGACTGCTGACAAACAGGCCTTGCTTGACCATCTACTTACAAGCTTTAAACAAATGGTCAACAAATATACTGATTCCGTCAAGCCAGTTGGAATTCAGGTAAGGTTTTTTAAAAGACATCTTACTTTATTATCTCTTGTCCTTTTGGAACAAATTTGCTGCAGACAACTTTAAAAACATTGTTTCAAGATATGAGCCATGCTCTGGCTAAAGGGGGTCTAATGCATCTCCATAATGCAATATACCAAGCAAGTCATCACATAATTATGGATCCATAAAATCCATTTTTTCTAGTTTTAACCCTTTACCAGACGACAAGATTTAGCCTTGTCCAAACTGAAAGCGTTTGCAGACAGCAATTTCATTGTGACTCAAATGGTGCAAATATTCTTTGAGAGCAGCATAGAAAACATTGTGGGAAAAGGAGAAAATGCTGGTTACCAGCATTTTCTCCTTTTCCCTCAATGTTTTCAAAAGGCTTTCCTTCTCAGGGTCGTTAAAAGTCGGCATTGTGCAGTAAAGGGTTAAACTGCATGGCAGTTGGACATGCAGAAAAATGACTGATAGAAAGAGTTTCAACTCAGGTTAGGCTGAGTGGACTGTAGGCCTACCTGGGTCGATACTTTCTGCAGATGCATTAAACCCCCTTTTCACAGAGCATACCTCACACAGATGATCAACTTGAATTAACTCTTTACCAAGCAACAAAATTTTGGACTAGTCCAAATTGAAAGCATTTGCAGACGACAAAATAAATGTGAATCAAAAATTGAAATTCAGTTTGGGAAGGGTAGAAAACATTGTGGGAAAAGGAAAAAATGCTGGTCTATAGGCTTCTTTCTCAGGGTCGTTAAAAGTCGGGATTGTGAGGTAAAGAGTTAAGGTTCAGTATATGTGAAAAGCATTGTTTTAAAAGGAAAAATTACTGGTATGAGCAATATTTTCTCTCATAGCAACTCTATCTAAAGGAAGTATTTTCATTAAAAAAAAAAAATAGCTTAGATAGGGGCGTTACTCTATCACATTGCAATATGGTAGACTTGCCCCATTTAAAAGCATTTGCAGAGGACAATTTGAATATGAATTAAGTAACAAGATTTTTCTTTGAAAGGGTAGATAAGAGAAAAGGAGTCCCAGCTAAAACATTTTGCAGAGGACAAATTGAATATAAATGAAATAATGGGATTTGTCTTTCAAACAGTAGATAAAGAAGAAGAGGATGGTTACCAGCATTTCCCCTTTCCCGACAATCTTTTCTAAAGCCTTCTTCCTAGGGGTTCTTAACCCTTTACCACACAATCCCGACTTTTAACGACCCTGAGAAAGAAGCCTTTTGAAAACATTGTGAGAAAAGGAGAAAATGCTGGTAACCAGCATTTTCTCCTTTTCCCACAATGTTTTCTACCCTTCCCAAAACAAATTTTGATTTTTCAGTCACATTTATTTTGCCGTCTGCAAATGCTTTGAATTTGGACCAGTCTGTAATTTTGTCATTTGGTAAAGAGTTAAGACATTGTATTGTTTGATAAAGGGTGAAGACTATTGCAATGGTGAAAGTTTGTCAGTTTCATGTACTTCTCCAAAACGGATCTAAGGAGCACATTTACTGAAAAAGAAAAGGAAAAAAATGCATGCAGGCTGAGACAAGTACTTGTAAAAGTTTTGTTTTCCCCTATGGACAGTGATTTGCAAAATCTTGTCACAGCTCCAACAGATTTTGATATTTTACATTTTATCAAATAGGATGGAAGAAACTGGCAGCAAATCCAGTTAAGGATTGTCAAAAATACTTCATCAGGTGTAAAATTTGCTTCACAAATACCAGGTAAGAATTCTGTCAAAACCTTGGTTTATTCTTTTCTGCAATTTTCTTTTACGATAATATTCCTTATCGACACTCCTCCTCTACTTAAAGCTCCCCCAGCTTTTTTCTACCCAAAAATACACTCACCAAATGGCAAATCCATCCATAAAGTTAAAATAAATCAGGTGGAATAAACTAATGGCATCCACATAATCCTAATTACTTCACAAACCAGTGCCATCAACACCTGACCATTTGCCTATACATTCACTTCGGATAACATAATAAACTTTGGATAACATGATAAACTTAAGGTAACATAAAATTTGTCAACTTACTTGGAAGAACTCTAAGAAAGAGAAAGTATTGAAGATTAGTGAGATCCCTATTATAAATGTTATTTAATGTCTAAATGAATCATGATGGGAGGTGAAACCGATAGTCTGTTTTAAATACAGCTTGTTTCTCACATGGTGATTGCTTTGCTGTCAGCACTGACTAAAACCAAGACAGCAATGTTATCAGCATCCACAGAAAATTCTACATTGTCTTACATCTATTAATTGCCCCCCTTTGGAAAATGTAAGAGCCAAGTCACTTTTGTTACAGTTCTAGTTCACTTGTAATACATTTTATTTCGTGTGTAGGTTTCAGCAACTTGCACCCAGATGACAAAACCTTTTTGTGTAAGAATGTCACATTCATGTCCACCTTGCTGATGGCCGGTCACCAGCTCTACAACCCAACAGAGAAAAATTACAGGGACTTTTGGAACTGGAACATTAACCCCAACAACCCTTTCTACCCTTTCAAACAGAGGTTGATAGAGCTAGGGGAGAGAATTCACCAAACAAACATGGACATGTATGAGGTTGCCTCCCTTGCAGCCCTAATGTATGTGGCAACAGGTAAATACTACTTCTGTACCAAATATGCCAAGTCCTGCTGCTTAACTGGTTGCATACTGGGCTTATAGCCAGGGGGGTCGACGGATGGAATCCCCCAGCTCAGCCATTTTCTTCCAGAGCATTGATGATAATCATTGCGACAGGATTTGTTCCTCCCTCAGAGCTGACAATGTGGAAAAGCACATTACAGCTCAGCTCATTATGTGGGAAAGCAGCCAGTGGCTTTTTAAGACTATTTTGTAAAGTTCTGCTAAAAGAAACTGCAGTAAAGCATGGATACAAGTTCCTGCCACTATGATATAAATAAGATAATTTTGAAAAATCCTTAAAAAGCCATACAAACAAAAAGTTTTACCAAATAATCCTTTTTTTATACACCCGCAAAAGGAATGTTTTCAGGGGTATACTGGAATCAGCCTGTCTGTCTGTCCGTCCGTGTGTCTGTCCGTGTGTCCGTCTGTGTACAAAGTACTAGTAATTTTGTGTCGCGAACTCCTCCTACAGTTTTGCTGCTATTGTACTGAAAGTTTGTTGATACATTGATTGTATACTGAAGTTGTGCAAGACGCAGTTTTCAATCATCTACTCCCTATGATTCAAGGGTAATCTCCCCTTGAACTTAGAAAATTTTTTGTTAAATTGCCTGTTTCTGTCAAAGCGCTGGCAGGGGTATTAAGTCACATTCAGTGACAGTTCTAGTTTTCGTCTAACCTGAGAAAAAAACTTTGGAAATGTTATGGGAAAAATGTCCTAGCTACCAGCTATTTTCTTTTTCCAAGTGTGTTTTCTACCTGATTTTCCTGTCATTTACTGTATACATGGATATATACGTGTTTCAAAAAATGTCCCAATTATGAATTATAGATTGCAAAAAGACACTCTTTATTTGTTGGTATACTTGTAGTAAAATATGCGGACAGAAAAGTTTGCGGATTTTTCAAATTTGGGAAATCGCAAAAATTTCCACATCATAAAAATTTCCACCAATACAGTAAACCACATTTCTATATTTAACCTGTTGACAGATAATGTTTTCTGGTAAAGAGTTAAAATGTTTTATAATTGTTTTATCACTGTATCAGTGTTATTGTTCTATCCTGAACCCATATTAATTTAATTGTGCAGTCTCAACAATACAGATAAAGGTATTTTTTGCAATCTTGCATTGACAATTCATTACTTTGCCTGATAACGATAGTTAACCAAAGATACAAATTAGCTGCCAGCTTTCAAATTTGGTACAGTCTGTGTTAATGCAATATTACCAATATTGAAAAGGAAGAACATGTTTTTTTCTGGCACACAAATGGGTCTAGATCAAAATTGTACAAAGGCTACTGTAGTGCGGAGGTAAATATATTTTCATGGATTGACAAAATTTACTATGTGAGGCGGGTATTATGGTGAACATTTACAAGTACTGTAGACTCTATTCAAGGGCACATTCTTCATGGCTTTCCTCAGTAGCATGTTTCAGTCATGTCATCATGCTTAAAACTAAAATCTAACCTCCCTTAATAGAAACAGAAGTTGTGTCAAAAGCCACAACTTCAGCAGTAACGTCAATTTAAAAAGAACATTTTGATATTTCAGTGGTATTTTGTTATTTCGGTGATTTGTCAGACCCCTTTGAAAACATTGTTTTTTTATTGCAGCAAACCACTTTTAAAAACACTGTGGCTAAAGAGTATTGTTTAAACATTGAAACATGCAATTTTTGTTTTGTCACAATGTTGTCAATGTTTTCGAAGATGGTGTAGTGCAAGACAAAACTGTCATCTGGAGGCTGTAATATGTTAAAAGATGATAGGAAATGGTTTATAGAAATTTCATTGAAACTTCTTAAACTTTTTTCTTTTCAGATTTCACAGACTTGGTGTACCCAGAGGCAATAAAAGAGGCACGAAAAAAGATTCTGGTTGCCCTTCAGTCGTATGAATTAGGTGATTTTATTTAACCAATTTTACCAAAGTGATAGTGTTTTTTATTCCTTTAAATCATACAAGTTTTTTGTTTACATTAGCCCTTTACCAAAATAACCCGGATTTTAACCCTTATAATAAGTGAAATAAAACTTTTAAGCTGATAGTAGAAACCGAGATAATATTATTTCAAACTTATCTTTTGGAGAAAAATATCTCCTTATCGGACAGTGTAGTTCCAAGATCAGACTACACGTTCTGTGTACATATCTTTGCCATTGGTTAAGAGTTAAAATAAAAGAAGCAATTGCTTTTTATTTCCTGCCTTGTGTTGTGTACTATACTACTGTGTTCTATTTGTTTTCTATTACATGTAGTTCACTCTTATGACATTTCTTGTTGTTTCTTTTGCCATCCCTTTACACACTAACGTGGATCAATTACACATAACAAACAGTGACTGTTGCTGTTATTCCCAAAGACTTTTCAAAATTTTCTTCTACTGGCTGGTAACCTGCACTTCCTCCTTTTTCCCAAATGTTTTCTGTCCTTACATATAGAAATCTCATTTAAATCACATTTATTTAGACAAATTTTATGTCTTGAACCACATTTAATTTTTTGTCTGCATTTGCTTCCAATCTGAACATACCTTTAAGTTTATTATGTGGTAAGAACATAAAAGACAAATCCCATCGTTGGTGCCACACTTAGTTTTCTGTAGGTACTTTTAGTACTGACAAATCTTTTATTTGGTCATAGGGGTAAAGAGGTAAAATACTACTTTTTGTCTTCAGCAAAAGGAGCCATTGTGAAATCCCGAATGTCCGAGATGTTAGGTTTGGTGCCAGAGATTCGACACACGGGCATGTGGCACCATGAGCTGATGAAACAGATGAAAGTTAACATACAGATGCAGGAAGTTCATCAGCTGTTTGAGTTAGTACAGTACAGAGAAAGCTGAAAAATCAAACCTAGTTCTAGACAAAAAATTAAGTGAAATATATGAATATCTATCTGAAAGACTTTAAAATTTGGATATTGTAATATTTTTTCACATTTTGCTCTTGCAAGATCAAAAAGAGTGGAAAATGGAGAGATTGAAACCGACGTTTTATACGATCTTTGTTATACTCAATATTTCAGACCTAGAGCATGATTTTTTAGAATGTGACTGTTGAAGGTCTGTTTTGAGTACAGTATAGGCTAGTGTATTGTGAAGAGTTTTAATCCTTTACCAAACCAAACCCTCTTTTTAAGACACTGAGGGACTTGTTTTTGAAAACATCATCGGAAAAAAACAAACTGCTGGTAAATTGCATGTTCTTCTTTTCCTGTAATGTTTCCTACCCTTGAAAGACCAGGCCAATCATTTGAGCGATATTTAATTTGTTGCCTGCAGATGCTTTCAGTTTGGAAGAGTCTACAGTTTTGTTGTTTGGTAAAGAGTTGACTCTGTAATTTCTGCGGACAATCATATATTTTGGTCGTGCAGTGGACAACTTTTAAAAATACTGTTGCAAAAGGAGAAATTTGCTGATAATTAGCAATTTCTCCTTATTCAACAATATTATCACTTTGATTACACCCTTGCAAAATAGTGATTATCACTGTCAATTATGATTTGATTCATAAATACATGTCTTGTGATGTCATTTGTGCAAAAGGAGGAATTACTTGAGCATTTTTCTCTTTCTGCAACATTGTTTTTGAAAGAGGTCTACTGCAAGACAAAAATAGATACTTTCTGGTTGTAGAAGTCCAAATTTATCAACTGTTTCACTACCAACTCAAGAAATTCACATATTTTTTCAAGGTCTAACAGTAGCTTTCCATGCCATTGACAATGAACTGGGTCATAGTATTGCACCAGGTAGCAGATGGTGTAGATCCAAGATCAGACTGCACATTCTGTGCAGTCTGATCTTGATCCACACCATCTACTAAAGCGACTTAAGTCATCATTGGTAGTGAAAGAGTCAATAAGCTTGGTTCGGAATTACATACTACTGCACAAAAAAAAAAAGATTGCACAAAGAAACATTAAACAAACATCTCTCTTAACACTGTGTATGAAAGCTGAGTAGTAGATTGTTGGTAGAAACTTGGTACTTGTTAGGAGAAAATTATTTAATATTTGTGTGTTTTCAAAAGTTAAATGACACAATCATGGAAAAACAATAAACATCAGTAAGTTATCGCTAGTCAGAAGTCTAGTAAATCTTTTTTCAACCTTATAGAAAATAGACAATTTTTGAGAATATTGTTGGAAAAGGAGTACAAGCATTGTTCCATCAATGTTTTCAACACAATAACAACATTGTGGGAAAATTCAGAAAGCAGTTGTCCCTTTTCCTACAATACTTATCAATAAAAAGAGACATTTTCCTTGTATGTAAGTACTATGTTCAGGTTGTGATATTGCTGTAACAAATCCTGTGCTGCAGTGGGTTCATCTTTTGAGCACTAATTACATTTAAAGGTACAGTTTCAGTTTGGAAAAAAAGATCCTTATATTGCATTCTGAAAGCCCTATTGGCCATAATTTTTATCATGAAATATGGAACATGTGGATCAAAGATCAGACTGCAGAATTTGTACAGATGTTGATCTGTCCTTTCCCAAGAAGCAGCTATATGAAAACCATTGTGAGTGCACAAACTTTGTTTAACTCTTTACCACTCAACAAAAATGCAGACTTGTTAGCTCCACTGGCCGAAGGCCAGCGAGCTATTGTCATGGCGTTGTGTCAGTCCGTCCGTCCGTCCGTCCGTTCATTCGTCCGTTCGTCCGTGCTATTGGCCATAATTTTTATCATGAAATATGGAACATGTGGATCAAAGATCAGACTGCAGAATTTGTACAGATGTTGATCTGTCCTTTCCCAAGAAGCAGCTATATGAAAACCATTGTGAGTGCACAAACTTTGTTTAACTCTTTACCACTCAACAAAAATGCAGACTTGTTAGCTCCACTGGCCGAAGGCCAGCGAGCTATTGTCATGGCGTTGTGTCAGTCCATCCGTCTGTCCGTCCGTTCATTCGTCCATTCGTCCGTGCGTGCGTCCGTAAACTTTTTCTTTAAAAAACTTCTCCTCAGAAACTATTGACTGGATTTTTACCAAATTTCACAGGAATGTTCCTTTGGTGGTCCTCTTTCAAATTCCTTCAAATAATTGTGTTCCATGAAGAATTCTGGTTGCCATGGCAACCAAAGTAAAAAACCTTTAAAAATCTTCTCCTCCCAAACTGCTATTTGGATAGCATTATTATTTTGCAGGAATGTTCCTTAGATACAGGTTTACAGAATTCCTTAAAAAAAAAAAGATCTGTCAAAAAACATGGCTTTTATGGGAGACTCATTTTCCTTTTATGGTATAAAGTAAAATCTTTGAAAAATTTCTTCTCTAAAACTATTCATTGGATTTCATTGTTGTTTTGCAGGTAAGTTCCTATGGTGGTTGTCTACCAAATTGTTTCTTCAGTGAGCTAAAATGCAGGATTGAATGATAATTGTTAAAAACTTCCTTTCGCCATTATAGAAATATCAGGCCTGTGGAGCGATACAGGCGCTCAAGCGCCTCTAGTACAAAATGAAAGGATTTGCAGACGACAATTTTAAGTGTTGCTCAAATGAAGAATTTAGTCTTTTATATGGTAGAAAACACTGTTGGAAAAGGAGAAAATGCCAGTTACCAGCATTTTCTCCTTTTCCCACAATGTTTTTAAAAGACTTCTTCCTCAATGTCATTAAAACTTGGGATTGTGTGGTAAAGAGTAAAACATTTCTAAAAGTTTGTCATCTGATAAATACTTGAATAAATGTATGAATGACATTAGAATATGAAGTCATCCTGTTTCTTGCTGAATGCATGTATACAAATAAGCAGAACAAAATATTTAAATTTTAGGGATGTTAGGGACTGAAAAATAGTATAGAAACAAGATCAGACGCACACTCAGGGATTTTAGGGTCTGGAAAATGATACTGTAGTGACAAGTTCAGACTGCATGCTCCCATGAGAGTTATTCATTTTTTATTTCCCAGGCTCAAAAATGCCTGTGTAATTGATTTTAGCTATTTTGACCAAAAAAATGGTCAATTCATCTTATTCCGGCAATTGTAAATATAAAAACTGGTATGATAGGGTAAAATTGTGTTTGTGAAAGTTGAAACAGAATACGGTTGCCAAATTATCTTAGGTCAGTCTCTCAAGGAGATGCCTTTTGACACTGCTTACATTTAACACATGAAGCCCTGGAACCAACTTAAGCTGTTTTTGCAGACAGTATAGATCCAGATCAGACTGCACATTCTGTGCAGTCTGATCTTAGATCTACACTGTCTGTTAATTTGTTACATGTTCTGGCCAACACAACCATGAAAAGACAGTATTTCGGACGCTTTTCTTCATTGAAATGAACCACACCATTAATTCAGCACTCTAAGGGTTAAAAACAAGATGACAAATGGAGAAATACCTCAAGCATGCTGTCACTTTATGTGTATAAATGAGTTCTTAATTTTGTATAAGAAAACTGCATATCATGTGAATTAGGGTTTACTACTTGAACACATGTGACAGAATATTGTGACTTTAGGAGAAATTGCTTACAAAAGCAATTCATCCTTTTGCCACTTTGTTTTAATTAAGTTGTATGCTGTTAGATGAGCAAAATTGTCTACAGGGAGAAATGAGTAGAGATAAAAAGGCAGACCATGTCAACCCGTAGAGCACCAAATAAACCCAACAGATGTTTTCAGTCTCGAAATGATGAATGAAATACATGCAATGTCAAAGTTGCTATTGTTCAGTATGTCTCAGCAAAGCAACAGTGTAGATCAAAGATCAGATTGCATGTTTTGTGCGACCTGATCTTGATGTACACTGGCCACAATGATTGTGAAAGGTGCTGTACAGGTTGAAAAAAATGTTATAAATGATTTTTTTTTTCAAAAAAGTGCTTATTATGTTTGTTGCTGTTCTTACTATTTGTTGCTAGGTAGCTATATTGTAATAAAACCCAAGGCACACCTTGTTTTTTTAACCTAAGAAACTTCAGTTGTGTAGAAAGGTTTTCTTTGTCTGCATAGAGTGAACACCTGTTGTGTACAAAGAATTAGCACCAGAAAACTTGACAAACATCCATCCAAAATTTGAATTGATTATATGATTTATATGAAAATCTATTGTTAACACACTACCAGATGACAAAACTTTAGATTTGTCCATAATGAGTGTTCACAGTGGACAAATTACATGTGGTTGAAATGATGGTACTTGTGTTTCAGAGGATAGAAAACAATGTGGGAAAAGGAGAAAATGCTGGTAACCAACATTTTCTCCTTTTCAGAAGCCATCTTTCTCAGGTCCATCAAAGCACAAGATTGTTTGTAAAAGGATGAAAGTATGTATGTAGTACAAATATTTGCTTGTAAATTGGTTTTTTAATGTCATATTTTTAAAGTTGTTCTCTTTGCCAAACAATCCTATGTTTTTATAACCTTGTGATGGAAGGCAATTGAAAATAAATAGAAACAGAAATAATTTTACAAACAAACTTCCATTTTACACACTACAGGTATTTTCTTTATTTTGAATGATACCCATGTTGAATGATGTATTTGTCGTCTGTGAATGCTTTGATTGTAAAGGAACCTAAAATTTTGTTGTCTAGTAAAGAGTGGAATTAGGTTAGAGATTCAAAGTGCTTATTGTTAGTTAATTGTTTGCTTGTTGGTATTAAATAGCTGCACTGTGATACAGAGGATTTTTTATGTTTCATGTTAATAAAATGATGACATTCAGTCTGTGAATGCTTCGATTGTAAAGGAATCTAAAATTTTGTTGTCTGGTAAAGAGTGGAATTAGGTTAGAGATTCAAAGTGCTTATTGTTAGTTAATTGTTTGCTTGTTGGTAAATAGCTGCATTGTGATACAGAGGATTTTTTATGTTTTATGTTAATAAAATGATGACCATTTTAGTTGTCAGTGTCACAGGTTCATATAAATTTTGAAACACTGGCAAGCATATTTTATTGCAACACAAGTGGAAAATTTAAAACAACAATGTAGTCCAATCTGTGTTAAGCAACAACCTAAGGGGCATTCAAAAGTGCTTACTTAAGACAGGTGGCTGCTGAGAGCAAGTACATTTCAACATATTTGCTTTTTTGAATATTAAATACTGGTAATAATAATAATTAATTATGTTTGCTTAACCCTTTATCAAACAATCATGTGTCTTACCAACCCAGAAGAAGCTTTATGAAACATTGTAGGAAAACGAGAAAATGCTGGTGACCATGCATGCATTTTCTTCTTTTACTATCATGTTCCCTTCCATTTCAAAGACAGAAACCATCTTTTGAAATTGGTTAAATCTTTACCACACGATCCCAAGTTTAATGACCATGAGGGAGAGGCCTTTTGAAATTGTTGCTGGACAAGGAGAAAATGCTGGTAATCAGCATTTTCTCCTTTTGCCACAGTGTTTTCTGTACTTTCAAAGAAAAATTTCTTTACTCCATTGTCTGGAAGTGCATTCAGTTTGGACAAGTCTTAATTTTTGTCTTGTGGTAAAGAGTTAAAATGTCTGCAGATGCTTTGATTTTGAACAAGTCTCAAATTTTATCATCTTATACAGAGTGAACTATTGACCAAACGACAAAATTTTATACTCCTCAAAATTGAAAGCATTTGCAGATGACAAATTAAATGTAGCCTAATTGATGGAAATTTTATCTATCAGTGGAACTCAATATAATAAATTTTGCTAAATTAACCCTTTAAGCACCTCTTGCGGCTAAGGTTTCCTTTGTGGCCAGTGTAGATCAAGATAAGGCTGCCCAAAACGTGTGCTTTGCTGAAACACTGTAGACAAAACCAACCATGAAATCACAATTTATTTTGGTTGTATTTCTTGGATGAAAATGTCTGATAAGTTTATTTGGTGCTCTAAGGGTTAATTACAGGTTGTCTGCTAATACATGTAATAGAGGTGGCCACTAGGACAAGTACACAACCTGCTCTAGTGGCCATCTCTAGTTAGCAAGCAGAAGACAGCTTTAGCTTATGAAAATATTGTGGGGTAAAGAACAATTTCTTGTTACAAGCAGTTGCTCTTTTTTTTTTAACAGTGTTTTCAGAATCATTTAAAAAAAGACTTTTTCATTATTTTCATATAAGGCATAACTCTTAACTCTATAACTAACTTGTGGAATGGCATGTGTGTTGAATGAATAAGTCAACTCTGCAGTGTGTATGTTAACTCTTCACCACACAATACTGAGTTTTAATGACCCTGAGAAAGAAACCTTTAAGAAAAAAACCTTGTGGGAAAAAGGAAAACTGCTTGTAACCAGTATTTTCTTTCTTTCCTACAATGTGTGTGTGTGTGTGTTTTATTTTTTTCATTTGCAAAAGCAAATTTTATCACTTTAGTGGCACTGAATTTGTTGTCTGAAAATGCTGTGGATTTAGACAAGTCTAAAACTTTGTCATCTGGTAAAAAGTTAAGAATTTAACCCTTTACCAAACGACAAAATTTTGGACTAGACCAAATTGAAAGTATGTGCAGATGATAAATTAATTTTGGCTGAATGATGATTTCTGTCTTGGATAAGGTAGAAAACATTGTGTGAAAAGGAGAAAATGCTGGTTACCAGCATTTTCTCCTTTTCCCACAATGTTTTCAAAAGCCTTCCTCAGGGTCGTTAAAACTAGGGATTGTGTTGTAAAGAGTTAAAGGATATGAGAAGTGAGATCTATTTTGATTGTGAGAGAGTAATACTTTGACCAATTTCTTAAAAAGGAATGGAGGAAAAATTATGAAAAAATACATATAAGAATGTTTGAGACAATAATGTATAATTCTATATGATGGCGTGTATTTTCTAAGAATGAGAAATATAAGATTGTGTAACTTTGAGTACAGATAGCTAGAAATTGGAAGAACTGTAAAAGGATTGACTGAAAAAAATTGAGGATGAAAATTTGAGATAAAGTGAGACAATATTGCTTTCATATCATTTAAGATCAGACATCAGATTTCATCATGAAATTACCCTAAAACTAAATGTAAATAGAAACAAGAAAATATTGTGGCAAATGGAGAAATTTTTGGCAATTTCACTATTTTTCAGAATGTTGTCAAAACTGTACTCATTTGTGTCAATAGGTGCTTGCGTGTAGGAAAGGGGTTACTTACAAAGAATCCCTTTACTAAACAAGCTCCTGTTCTTATAATCCTAATGAAATAAACTTTTGAAAACATTATTGGGAAAGGAGACAGTGCTGGTAATTAGCATTTTCTCCTATCCTGGTAATGGTTTTCTGTTCAGTCTTAACTCTTTACCAAACGACAAAAATTTAGACTCGTCCAAATTGAAAGGATTTACAGACGACAAATTAAATGTAACTGAAATTATGATTTTTGTTTTGGATGGGGTAGAAAACATTGTGGGAAAAGGAGAAAATGCTGATTACCAGCATTTTCTCCTTTTCCCACAATGTTTTCAAAAGCCTTCTCCTACAGGGTCGTTAAAACTCGGGATTGTGTGGTAATGGGTTAAGTAAGAGTAATCCCTTCTTTTGAGCTACTTTTAACTCTTTACCACATGATCCCAACTTTTAATGACCCTGAGAAAGAAGGCTTTTGAAAGCAGTGTGGGTAAAGGAGAAAATGCTTATAACAAGCAGTTTCTTCTTTACCCACAATGTTTTCTACCCTTTAGAATAGGATTATCATGTTTTGAATGACAATTAATTTGTCGTCTGCAAATGCTTTCAATTCAGACAAGGTTTTAATTTTGTCATGTGGTAAAGAATTAGTACATGTATATTGTTTGTAAGTATTTTCAATTGGGACAGGTCTAAAATGTTGTCTTCTAGTAAAGATTTATTCTGGAAGGTGGGTCATGCCCTTTACATTAAACCTCTTTACAAGACAATAACGGTAAGGATTTTTCCTATTGAAAGCACTGCAGACGACAAATTTGTCTCAAATGTTGGGAATTGTCTTGTAAAGGGTAGACAATACTGTGCAAAAAGGAGAAAACACTGGTTACCAGCTTGTACTCCTGTTTCTCACTATATTTCAAAAGTATTCTTCCCCAGGGTGGTGAAAACATGCGATCTTGTGGTAAAAGGTTGAGTAACATATTTAAAAATTACTCGCACTTTTCTCATTCCTGGTCAGTATGCACCTTTCTTGTGTACATATTTTTTGTTTCATGCATAGTGTCTTAACAAAATGACTCTTGTCATTGCGGTGTTTGTGTTGAATTTTAAAACTCAAAACTATATTTTGAGAGTGTCGAGCACAGTGATTTATTATCATGAAGATAGTATATATTGAGATCAGATAAGTTCACAACACGGAGTATGCAGTTTCATCTGATACCCACACATTTAAATGTAGTGCAACCAATAAAACCTTCAAATCACAATGGAACGTTAGAAAATATCATGGGAAAAAGCGAAAATGCTTATTTAAGGCAAGGCATTTTCTCCTTCCCCAACATTTTTTTCAAAACCTTTCTTCCTCAAGGTTGTTACAGCAGGGAATTGTTTGGTAAAGTGTGTATCTAGCCCTACTTTATTCTGAAGCTTTATAATGCATGAAATATTGAAAAATATACATTATAGGTCTTAAAGTCGATACGGATTCTGCATAGGTTTTGTTAGTGCTGAATTGGATATGCTTATAGCATGTGATTATGAAAACATTCTTGCAAAATATGCAATTAGCATTACATATAGGTAGGGTATGAAATATGATCGTATGTGAGAAAATTGTGACAAAAGTAGAAAGTTACAAGCAACTTAACTTTTGTCAGAGGGTTTTTCATAAAACGTCAGCTACCAGATGAAATAGTTTGTATTGTATGTAGTAGGTCATATTTTCATGACTGAAAAGCTTTCAGTTACACCATAATATCTTGATCTCAGACTTTTTAGACCTCCTCAAACGCCACTTTTTTTTTGCCAAAGACTGATTAAATTATTACAATTTCAGGTGTTCAGGATTATGCAAACAAACCTACTTCTCACCCATGTATTTTGTAAATGGTCAAAGCACCAATGAAAAGGCTGTTAAGAAAGGTCACCAGTGCACTTACTCTGTAATCTTATTCATTTCACATGTTTTTAGTACACTTCAGAACACGTTTATCAAAGATCTCTAAATTTGTGTGAATTTTTAAAATATTTACAGTCCCGTGCAGTATAGTTATGTGTGCTTACATTAAAATTTAGATATAGATTTGTTTTTCAGTGTTTGAAATTTGTTCATGAAACTGATGTTGCATGTGTGAAAGTTTGATATATTCAAAGGCAATGCTTGTATTTCAGTCATTTGAGTAAGATTTGTGTCCCTAATAAAACATGTGTAATAAACATTAGTGGTACTTGTACAAAACATGTGATACTTTTTCAACATAATATATGAAACATGTAACTTAAAACTTGTGTCACTATTACAACATTCCTGTTAAACATTCATGATACTTGTACAGCATTTGTGATACTTACAACATTCATGAAATATTTTACATAAAACTTGTGTCACTATTACAACATTCCTGATAAACATTCATGGTACTTGTATAATATATGTGATACTTGTACAACATTCATGACACATGTGACATATAAATCTAACTCAAAAACCTTTCATTAACACTTTATATTATTGCTTGTTTTTTGAAATACAGGTTCAAAACCTAGAAACATGATGAGATAATATAAATGTTTTTGTGTTGGGTTTTTAAATCATCTCGTCACGGTACATGATTTTAAACTTGTTATATCAAACACAAACAATAATATAAACTGATAATGAAACACTTATCGAGTGAGAGTAATAACATTATGTCCATTCTAAAACGTAATTGATAAACATTTGTGATACTTGTATAACATTTGTGGTACTTCACAGACATTCCTGATACTTTTACTACATTTGTGCTAAATTTTCTGGGTAGTTCTACTGATTCACAGCATTCAAAATAACCATTCTTGATTCTTTAGTAAGGTTTGTGTCCTTAGAACAATTTCATCTTAACTAATCATGATGCTACATATATGTCCCTTCTAAAACATTCCTAATAACCATTCATAATATTTGTTCAGCATATTCCTCTTTATTTCAACATTCTTGCTATTCATTAATGATACTTGTTTCATACCTGTGATACTTGGAAGACATTCATAATACTTACAGAGCATTTGTGTCCCTGAGACATCTTTTCTTCTGATAAGAATACATGATACTGCTCATGATGTTACAACATTCCTAATAATCAATTATGATACTTCTTTAACTCTTTACCAGAGGATAAAATTTTAGACTTGTCCAATTTGGAAGCATTTGCAAGCAACAAATTAAATGGGCATCAAATAATGTTTTTTGCCTATAATATGGTAGAAAAAATGTTGAGAAAAGGAGATAATGCTGGTTACCGGCATTTTCTCCTATTCCCACCATGTTTTCAGTATTTATTTTCTTAGGGTCATAAAACTCAAGATTGGAAGTAAAGGATTAAAATACTTCTATCAGATTCATGATTCTTTAGTTACATTTTACTCCTGTCATAACATTAATGATAACTGTTTATGAAACCTGTTTTTATGAGAATCCATCCATATATTAGAGTCCGTCCATGTACCTATTTCCCTCCGTCCAAAACTTATACTGCTAACATTTTATGTTGTGTAAGCAATTTATATTTCAAGATTGCTGAATATATTTGAAATTTGCCTTAATTTTTCGAAGAAACTTTAGAGTCACATGTCACGTGTTGCTTTTTCAAGAGTGTAACATCTAGGATATCCTGTGATAATATTCACCAACCAATTGAAATGCAGATCTAGTTCAAAATTCCAAGACCTGCCATCTGATTGGATGAGACAAAATCGTCTCATCCAATCAGGTAGCTGATCATGGAATGTAGAATTATAACAATACATATACATGTATAATTAAAAGTGATTTGAAAATACGACCCTAGACATACCATTTGAGAGTCTACATTTAAGATCTGCAAGCTGAAATATTCAGAGTTGAGCCTTAATTTCTTAGTGGTAACAAGTAGTTGTGGGTTCAGGCAAAATTCAACCATAAGTTTGAGGATACATGCACTTCATCTGAAAGGAATGAGTGGAACATTATCTTAATTTTGTTTACACTTGTTGAAAGCAGCATGTGGCTTGGAAAGATTTTGTGCTTGATACTGGTAAAGAAACTATTTGCTAAGTTTATATTGTTGACGATCAGAAAAACTGATTGGGTAAGGTTGTTTTACATTTAATACAATTCAACTAAAAGTATCTGACAGAGCAGTGAGGATTGGAGACTAAAATCAGCTTATGCATGCATGCATGAATGCATATGTAATCTGATCTTAGTCAACAATCTCCACAAAATACATCCATAGACATGTATGGCAGGATAAGAGTTTATAAGGCAGAGAGTGTTATTATCTTCTTATATTGTCAGAATTTTAAGGAATAAATGTATGAATGTTTAAAAAATGAATTTGATTTTGTTTTAGTGTTCATTCAGCCAGTGCTTTATGGCACTTAATTCTTGTTCTGAGAGATATCATAGCCAAACTTGATAAACCTAAAGGTACACACCCCATAGCCAAAACTTCCTTCCTGAAGAGAGTTTGTACATAATGAGATTTACAACACAGTTAACAGTATTAAAGTCATCATGGTGACAGGCCTTTAATTTCGTCCATGTTTTTCCCAGGTTTCTGTAGTGCTAGTATGAGGCCTAAAAATGGTTCTCCCTAGGAAAGAAATTATAAATTTATTGTCCTGATTACTTACATGTTGCCACAGAGGACCAAAAATCATAAAAACAGAGACAAAAGTGTGATATTTAAAACGATGCTTGCAAATTATGAAATATATCTACATACATGAATATTTTTCAAAACAGTATGGCATGATTATAAATTGCTTGTTACAAGAAATCGCTCTCAAGTATACTAGTTTTCAAAATACTTTTGCTGTAAGATTAAAACAGTCGTCTTGAGGACTGGATGAGTCACATGCTCCTAGCATGCAATTTTTTTTTTTATTGGAACTACTGCAGTGCCTTCAGTGCTTTGATCCATTTTGAAATACCAGACAAGATTTTAGACCAGTCCTTCTTGAAAGCATTAATTTGCAGACACCAAACCGAATTTGACTTACATGATAAAATGAGTGCTTTAGGATGTAGAAAATATCTTGTGAGAAGCAGACAATGCATTTTCTACCTGTTCTACAATGTTTTCAAATATTTTCTTTTTAGGGGTGGTTAACACGTGATGTCGGTTGATTGAGGGCTGTGAATTTCAAGTTCTTGCTCAGGCAGCCGATATGCTTTCCAGTAATAAAAATTCTTTGTGTTAAGGTTCATCCATCTAAGAATAACTTGAGAAAGAAGCCAGTGAAATGGAAAGGGTACTGTAACCAGTGTTTGTAAAGACATTCAAGGTACAGTGTACACAAGTATAGGTATACCCGCCGCTGTAATTCAACTGATATATTGAAAACGGCGTCAGAAAAAACAAAAATCCCAGAGACATACGGTTAGAAATTTTTTAAAAAGGGAGATAAATAGTCTAGTCTTCTATCATCTAAGGTAATTGAGTTACTGGCCTTAAACATACCCTCTCTCCCTCTCTCTCTCTCTCTCTCTCTCTCTCTCTCTCCCTCCCTCCCTCTGATTGTTTTATATTTGTTTATCTATATTTTTTCGTGTCCTTCACTGAATTTTTTTGCCTCTATCTGTTCTTAGGCATAGCTGAATCCGCTGGCATTTCACTTACTTCTTGGTATTGATATACTCGAATGAAATCGTCATTTGCGATTGGTGAAGAAATTAACAAAATGTCATTTAGCAGGTCTCTGCAGGCCTATTGACGGGCAAGTTTATGTTACCAGTTTATAAGCATTGCTACCACGGGCGATTACTTACACCAAAGAAAATGAATATGATAGAGGATCGTTCTTTTCTTGTTCTAATTGGTCACGTAATTTCTTAAGCATTCCCTATAACCTACCGTATACTTATGTCTACATGTATGTTCAGACATTTCATTTTTAACAGCAACTGCTCCTTTTCTAACGATCTTTCAAGTGAAAATAAAAATTTACATTACAAAGGCAATAATGCCAGTTAACCCTATCCTTAATACTGATACTTTCAAACCGATAGTAATAACCAAAATTATGCTATTTCAAAGGTATTTTGGGGAAAACATATCTCCTTATCGGACTGTGTAGATGCAAGATCAGACTGAACGTTCTGTGCAGTCTGATCTTGATCTACACTGTCCGAAAAGGGATCCTTATGTGGCGCTTAGCAGCCTAAGAGTTAAGTTCTCTTGACAAAACATGACGAGTCCCCATACAGTTACCCGTGAGACACCCCCTTTTTTGATATAACTAGGACAGAATGAGAAAGTAGAACTATTTCCGAGCCAAAGAAACATGTATCTTGAAAATTTCACATTTATATATAACTTGCGACAGGCGAAAAGGGGCATTCGGACATTTGCGTAAAGTGTTGTCTCGGACCAGCCTGCGCAGTCCGCGCAGGCTAATCCGAGACGGCACTTTACGATTACATTAGATTTCGTGTTACAATAGACTTGTGCAAAACAGAAAATTACATAAAAAAGGAAAGTTTCGCTTCGGATCAGCCTGTGCGGACTGCGCAGGCTGATCCTAAACGACACTTTACGCAAATGTCCGAATGCACTTTTCGCGTGTTGCAGGCCATATTATGAGCCATGTTCTGGCAGAAGGGAGTTTAATGCAACTCCTTGATACATTATACCAAGCAAGACGTCACATAATTATGGATTCTTAAAGTCCATTTTGTCTAACAACCAAAGGAATTATTAGGTAGACTGGACTGAACAAGCATTGAATTGACCGATAGCAAAAATTTTCGATTCAGGTCAGCCTGCGCGGAGTGCACAGGCTGACCTTGGTCGATACTTTTTGCAAATGCATTAATCCCCCTTTTCACAGAGCATGGCTCATATACTTGTACATAGATCGTTATGTATCAATCGGTACATAAGACAAGTGGCTAAATGTAAAACAAATGCAGTAAAAATAATGATTATAATGATAATGGGGGAAATGTATGTATATTGCAGTATCCGTAACCGAGCCCCGGTAGCTCAGTCGGTAGCGTGCAGGACTTGAGAACAGGGGGTCATGGGTTTGATCCCTGGCTCAGCCAATTTCTTTCCGAGGATTGATGATAGTCATTGCGATAGGATTCATTCCTCTCCCACCGCTGACCATTGTATCGACGATGATTAGGTCGGAAAGCAGCCAGTGGCTTGGAAAGAAAATTGTGCGGAATACTGGTAAAAGAGACTCCAGGAAAGCATGGATAGGTGCACTGGCCGCCGCGATATAACTGAAATAATGTTGAAAACGGCGTTAAACACCATACAATCAATCAATCAAAAACCAGTCAGAGAAATTTTCAAAAACTTATGAGCCATAGGCCTACTCAGTGAAAAGGGGGTTTAATGCATGTGAAAAAAAGTAAAGACTCAGGTCAGCCTGTGCAGTCCACACAAGCTGTTTCGGATTGAAACTTTTTTCTTTTGTCAGTTTTCTGCATGTCAGAGGATCAGTCTACCTCATGATTCAGTCGGTTGTTACACAAACTTGACTTTATGGATCCATAGATTTTTATATGAAAACTTGCTTGGTGTAATACATCACAGAAATGCATTAAAATCCCTTTTTGCCGGAGCATGACCCATATGTAAATAAACCAAACAACTGAATATATATATACATGTCCCAGTAAATAAGTGGAGCAGGCATTTGTTAATCAACACATTTACGAATCAAACAAAATTCTATGGCGTTAAATAGTTAGTCATTTCATGCACATATGACCTAATTTTAATACGCACGAAGTCTATAGTTTATAAATGCATTTTGTGACCAATAATCCTCTTTACCCTTATCTTGTGAAATAACTTAAATGAAACTTTCAAGTCGATCATGAAAACCCGAAATATGCTACTTAAAACTTATATTTTGGAGAAAAATATATCTGAGCCATGCTTTGTGAAAAGGGGGCTTAATGCATCTGCGAAAAGTACCGACCCAGTCAGCCTGCGCAGTCCGCGCAGGCTGACCTGGGTCAGTACTTTTCGCCATTGGTCAAGTTTGTGCATGCTCAAGGATCAGTCTATCTCATGGTTAAATTGGTTGTTAAAATAAGGGAATATTATGGATCCATAAGTATGTGATGGCTTGCTTGGTACCATGGATCACGGAGATGCATTAAGCTCCAGTTTGTCAGAGCCTGGCTCATCTTTATCGAACAGTGTAGATCCAAGATCAGACTGCACGTTCTGTGCAGTCTGACCTTGATCTACATTGTCCGCAAAAGGTCAGTGAGTTGCACTAAGCAGCGTAATGGTTAATACAGCATTTGATTTTGGACGAATCGATTGTTTAAAGTACATCCATGTCACACTGTCTGTATTATACAGCTACATCTAGCCTGCGAGCTTGCACAAAATAATAACCTAGCGTCAGAAGTATACGTAATGGATCCCACAGTTGGACTCATTTTTTACAGACAGCTCATTATTCTTTAATCATCTTTTATGTGTAAAATGCATGAGAAACGCATTTGTATTTCTCAACTTCAACAAAAGGCATGGGAAACGCATCACCGCTAAGTAATTCATTCACAGAAGAAAAGATGAAAACGGGCGATGAAATAAATATGCCGGGGCATTGACGGATTGTTGTCGCTCCAACTTACAACGCATAATCTTTGGGGGGGGGGTGTCTTTCTCTTAATCTATTAACACGGGTAGGAAACTTCATATTCAGAGCCAATGGCTCTGACGAGAAAATGTGTTGGTTTTCCGGTTCCGAAAGTATCGGCTCAAAAACAACTGAAAAACAGGTAAGCTTGTCATTGTAAGTACTAATGTTTTCTTATGTCTTTGAATGTCGAAAAAAGGAGAATGTCATGCAATGCTCTAGTCTTTCAACGTGTTTTCTGCACCATGGAAAGGTGTAGAACATGTAAAGTGTTGTCTGAATCATTTGTGCCATGGGCTGACAGTCGGTCCCGATCAACATATTCAGAGTCGGTCGACAAATTCAGAGCCGGTTTACATAATCGGAGCCTTTGTTTTTTTATGTCAATTTTATGGTAACTCTTATCAATTCTTTGGCAGCAGCGAATAGATAAGTTTAAGACAATAATTCATGCTTTTAGGACAGCAAAACTCTCTTTTATTTGCTAATTTAATGGAAATATCAGTCTGAAATGAGGTCCTTGACGTATTATTTCGGCTACGATCAATCCACTGCACAAATGATTCAGACAACACTGTACACATTTTACAGCTGTCCATGTTGCAGAAAACACGTTTAAGGACCAGAGCAATGCATGACATTCTCCTTTTTTTGAAATTCAAAGACATAAGGACACATCAGTACTTAGAATGACGAGCTTGTCTGTTTTTCATTTGTTTTTTAGTCGATATTTTCGGAACCCGAAGATCAACACAACATTTTCTCGTTAGAGCCATTAGCTTTGAATATGAAGTGTCCTACCCGCGTTAACCCCCTCCAGGCCTATAGCCGAAAAAAGGGGCATTGCTGGACGACACTGATCAATGTCAGACTGCCCAAAACCTTTTTATGATTGAAAATATCTAACATAGCTAGCAGTAAAGACCAAGATCAGACTGCATTGATCTACGCTGTACGCAAAATCAACTATCGTTGTTCTTTGCATTGTAAGTTATAAGTCTTTCAGTGCCAGATACAATATTAAATGGACCTCTGTCAACAGCTCAAAATACAATACACTGAAACTCAGAAAAGTTTCATCTTTTTTTAAATAGGACTGACTATACAAGCGGACGGTATGGATCCAAGATCAGACTGCACGTTCTGTGCAGTCTGATCTTGATCTATACCGACCGCAAAAGCCGCCTTTTTGCACCTATAGCGGTAAGATAGGAAGAGGACGACGTATTTTTGATGTCTTTCAGAAAGAGGCATAGACCTAAGTATTACAAGTTTACGACCTTATATTCAGGATACGTATGAGCCATGCTCTGGCAAAAGGGGGCTTAATGCGTCTGCGAAAAGCATCGGTCCAGGTCAGCCTGCGCAATGCGCACAGGCTGACCTTGGCCAAAACTTTTCGCTATTGGTCAATTTTCTGTATGTCCAGGGACCAGTCTACCGCAAGATTAAGTCGGTTGTTAAAAAACTTAGCTATTATGGATTCATAATTTTGTGATGGATCATGCACGACGTAGATGCATTAAGCCCCCTTTTGCCAGAGCATGACTTATATATAATGGGCTATGCTTTGTGAAAAGAGGTTTTAATGCATCTGCAAAAGTATCGACTCATGTTAGCCTGTGCAGGCTGACATGAGTAAAAACTGTCTGCTACTTGTAAATTCTTTGTAAATCAATGGACCATTCGACGTTACTATTTAGTCGGTTGTTAGACAAACTGGATTTTATTCGTCCATGATTATGTGATGACTTGCTTATTAATAATGCATCACAGAGATGCATTAAACCCCCTTTTGCATCGTCGAAACCGGCACCTGATATGTTCACCGACATAGGAACTTGAAATGGTCATAAGTGCATGGTTATTGTAGAAATAAAAATATTTTTTCCAAGTTTTCTCTAAACTGCGTTTTCACTCCCGACGCATCGATTTTTTCAAGTATTCTAGTACATGATTATTCAAGAGCCTAAATTCAACTCGTGCATTTTCATTAGATAAATGCTCAAGAGCCCGAAATCAACTCGAGTTAAGAGTTCTCCATTCTACAAGCGAATATCGAGCTGTTTAGTCATAAATTTTTTTTGTATGGTGTTTAATGTTGTTTTTTATCATTGTGTCAGTTATATCGAGGCGGCCAATGCACCTATCCATGCTTTCCTGGAATTTCTTTTATCAGTTCCTCGCACAATTTTATCCCCAACCGATTCGGTGCTTTCCCACATTACCATGTCGCGATGACTGTCATCAGTCGACGGAAAGAAATTAGCTGAGCTTAGGATTCGGACCAGCGACTCTCTGGTTTCAGGTCCTGTACTGTACCCACTTAGCAACCGGGTGCAGCCTGTTGAATTATATTGACCCTTTTCCAAACAATATCGAGTCTTGAAGGGGCCTTTTCAGACATTTTTCATTGAAGTTTAAATTTCTTTCGCTTTTTTACACTGATAAATATTACAAAAATATATGAGTCATGCTCCGTGAAAAAGGGGCTTAATGCATCAGCAAAAAGTAATGTCTCAGGTCAGCCTGCGCAGTCCGCGCAGGCTGACCTGGACAGAAACTTTTTTGCTATTTGTCAATTTTCTGCATGTCAAAGGACCATTTCACCCTATGATTCAGTCATTTGTTAGAAAAATTAGCTTTGTGGATCCATAATTATGTGATGACTTGCATAGTATTATGCATCATGGAGATGCAATAAGCCCCCTTTTTCCAGAGCATGGCTCATATACATTGTATTTCTCTGCAAACGTAGAGAAACTGAACAATTTGTTGTAACATGCATTCAAATTACTGAACAGTTTGTTGTAACATGCATTCAAATTATGGAGTGGGTCGCTTTACGATCGGTAACTCAGTCTATTTTAATGAGATCAAAAATGACGTCATCGTTCTTATTTTATTACGATCCCACATAATCGATGCATGTTATCGATTAAGTGACATTCCCACAAATCTTTCTGGAAAGTCTGGTGCTAAATCTAAATTTAAATACCCTAGGAGGTTACTTAGCCCATTTAAGGAAATACTTCCGAAAAATATTAATGATCCATGCTCTGTGAAAAGGGGAGCTTAATGCATGCAAAAAGTATCGACCCATGTCAGCCTGCGCAGTCCGCGCAGGCTGACATAGGTAGATACTTTTTTTGCTATTAATCAGTTTTCTGCATATCTAAGGACCATTCTAACTTAAGAATCAGTCGTTTGTTAGACAAAATGAATGTTATGGATCCAAAGTTATGTGATGACTTGCTTGATAATGTGAATTAGGGAGATACACTTAGCCCCCTTTTCACAGAGCATGACCCATTCATTACCTACATTTGTCTTTCTTCTTTTCTGTTGGTTTGCCAGCTATTTAAATATCAAATTCATCTGAGAAGCATTTTTGAAGTTTGGCGAGGTTTTAAATATCTGAGTAGGCCTACCTCCGATACAGACTTGGAAGATGAAAGCTGTCGAGAACGTTGTTGGAAAAAGAGAATATGTTTATAACCAGCATTTTCTCCTTTTCCCACAATGTTGTCCATCCTTTCATTGACACATTCCACTTTAAACTTGTAATCTGCCAATGGTTTCAATTTTGAAGGGTCTAAAGTTTTACTTCTGGTAAAGAGTTGAATCAGACACCCTCTAAACAAACATGTAGAGACACAGATCGGATTGCTCGTATGAACAATAAGAGATGATGCACCAATACTTTCGTTTAGCCTTACTTTATACCAGACAATATAATTTTAGATTTGTCCAAATTGAAAGCAGTTGCAGACGACAACTTCGATGTGGCTGGATTTGAAGCTTTGTTTTTCAGGAAAAAAACTTCGTGTGGAAAGGAGAAAATGCTTGTTACCAGCATCTTCTCCTTTTCCCACAATGTTTTCAAAAGCCTTCTTCATCAGGGTTGTTAAAACAAGGGCTTGTGTAGTAAAGAGTTAAGACATGTCATCTGCTGCTAAGGCTTAGATTTTTTTAAAAAATCAAAATATTGCATTATTAGTAGAATTGAGATTTCACTGAATTAGGGATGCTCTTACAATCTTTAGTTCGTCATCTCCTTCCTCCTGCAGCCGACCTTTTTTTCAGAAGTATCATTGCAAAAGGAGAAATGCACGTTACGAACCTTTTGCCACAATGTCTTCATGTGTATTCGTGAATATAAAATCCTTAATTCACATTGATTATCAGTATTTTACGAGCATTTTTTCAAAGTCGTCTGCGACAAAATTTTGCTTTCGGGGGATAATGGGTTAAAACTAGAACATCTAAACTTCCGTTGGAGGTAGTCCGATATTTATGTTTTCAGGCGTCAGTTATGTAGGCAAAAACATTTTTACGTATACACCCCAGTTCACCCCAAAACGTCTAAACAACCTAATATATAATGGTTATCCGGTATTTCACAAATCTCGAATTTCACAACAAGTACCGGATTGCCCGGATACCCGGTATTGCAGTTCAATTTATCAAATCTACCCCGACACACTGATAAGGTTCTGTATCGATAGTTGATTTTATTTGATGTAATTATCTCTCATAAAGCTGCAATTATCAGCTAGATGTCGACCCACAAATCTCCTGTCAAGTAAATGGAAAACTGAATTTCGAGTGGTTAAAACTACTGGTGTAAACTTGACATCGATATTGATATAAAGCTTTGGTGGTCTTGAGAAATATAGCAGAATACAATACAATACAATACAATACAATATAATACTTTTATTCACTCTATTCCTTTTACAGAAAACAAGAGATAGATCTAAATGTACATGAAATACAATTTGAACAAGGCACAAAATGTATTTGAACAAACATAGTTCGAGTCAGTAATGTAAAGGAGAGAGAGACAGACACAGAGAGAGAGAGAGTGGTTGTTAACTTTCGTTCGAAGTAGCAGAATTTGTATTAGTCTCGAATTAATGAATAATAATTGGCAATTAGACAAAAATGTGGACATTCTTCAGGCTTCTGTGGCCCTATTTGAGGGCCTAATATACAAGAGTTGGTACTGTGAATTGATACCTCATGGAACTTATTCGTACCTCAGCGAATATTTCTATTTATATTATTTTGCGTTACCCTATAACCCATTACTATACAATCTACATTTATTTTACACAAAATTCAGCAGAAATTTCTAATTTTCAAACGATGAGTTCGATTAACATCTAGTACATACTAATAATAATAATTTAAAACTTCTCTTTCAAACAAGATCCAAATCAATGAGGAAAAGAAGCAGTTTCGGTTGTTGTGACTTTTCATTATTTATCTTCATATTGACACAGAAAGGGTTTCAAGAATTATATACTAGTACCTCTTACCCATTCTACCCATTTTCTAAAAGCTCTTTTTATTTTATTTATTTATCTCTTTATATTTTTAACATGACGTGTTATAGAGACAGGAACCTTTAAAGGTGGGTATTTAGATTTTTTACATCTCACCAAATTAAAATATATATATATCACTGAAATTTATATGAAAAAACAATACAAATCATCAATAATTAAGAATCATAAAATTACAAAAAAAAATTTTTTTGGTGGTGTTCCCTTAAAAGGCTACGTAGCCTCTTAAGGTATTTTTAGATTTCGCGCCAGAAATCAAAAAAGCATTGTGGGAATGTCGAGTGACTGGCACATGACTAATGACGCTTAAATTCCATAACATAACAAACACGCTATTATTTTCCATAATGTCTTCTTCGGACGCTATGTTTGAAGCTTTGTGTGTGTGTTTCCGGTATGTAAATGAGTGAGTTGCTCATGTAAAAATAGACCGTGTTTCCCGTCAGTGTCGACCTGGGCCGTAGTAAATCTCTAATTTCTCTTGTTGTCGGATGGTTTTCGACTTACTGGGGTTTTATGAATGAAAATTTAAAGGCTTTGGGAGTATAAGGATGATTTTTTTGTATTTTTGTAAAATTTTCGTCCAAAAATCTGAAGGGCCACCTTTAAAGTAAATCAGAAACATAGGTTTGATGTAAGACCTCCAACTTTGAATTTCTCAGTTTCGATGAAACCAGCAATAACCAGAATTTTTCCTTTCATATGTTTTACCATGCTATTTAATTTGTAGGCCAAAGACAGTTCCTTGTGTCTAGGATTCCGATTTCTTATTCTTTTTTCAAACTAGACCACCTGTCCATAGTACATTATATACATTGCTATTAACGTCGTTTATTTCCTGTATATACTGATACCTTTCTAATATTTAGACGGTTGTACTTGAGAAACACACATTACTTAAATAGTTATTGTATTCTTTGAAAACGTGACTTTCGGTACACTGGCTCCTCAGAAATAAGTTAAATTTGAGTTTCTGACAAACGGATATGAGAACTTACTTTCAAAAATTTCAAGTGTGCCCTGTTTCATATTAATAAGTTTGTACCATGCGATTTTGTGAAGTATATTACACAAAGATGAAGTCATTGGGGTTCGAACTCATTACCTTAAGGTTATATATACAGGCCCTAAGAGACTAAATTAACGTTTTTCCGTGATGGTGGCTACCCCTGTAATTTAAAGGGTCAGAAATTTCCTGAGGGGAAAAAAAGAGTAACTGTTTAGCCCAGTAATATGAGGAGCAGTAACCATATCACTTTTAATCGAAACGGCAAGCAACGTAAATTCGGTTTTCATGTAAGAATTTACTGCTTAGCAGATTATCAACATTGATCATGGAATTTTTATTATGAAGGTTTCGTTATGAAGGCTTATCAACTTCCTTGGGATTGTTTCAGGAATGCTTTTAGCGTTTATTTCGTAAGTAAATGAAGTATATTAAGTCTCCCTGTCTCTCTCTTATATAGTTGACGGTTTATTTTTAATTTCTTCGTCCATCTTCTCGTCTATCTGTCTCCTCATTTTTTCTCAGTCTTGCAATGCCTTAGATCTAAGTTTGTCTGGTCTTTTAGGAACTTGTCGTTTTTATTATTCCTTTCTTTGTCCGTCCCTTCGTCCGTCCGTCCATCCATCTGTCCGTACGTTCGTTCGTTCGTTATTTCGTTCGTTCGTCCGTCCGTCCGTCTGCACGCCCGCACGCCCACCCAACTGTCTATTATCGCCCGTCCGTCTGCTCGCCCGCCTGTCCCCAATCCATCCATCCATCTATCCATCCGTCCATCCAATGCTAACTTCAAACTTTCTTCAGGTCTTTTTGACATGTACGATATGAATATTCGTGTTGGAGTGCCTTTGGACAAAGGATTGCAAAGTACAAGTTAAATCCTGGAAACAGTAATAAGTATGATGTCTCTGTATGTTATTAAACTATTGTTGAACGCGGCTGAAATTCTATCAAGAAGAAAAGAATACATCTTTGCATCGTTGCAAGACACAATAAATCATTTTTCTGCCTATAAACTCTCAATTTTATAACTATAGCGGAAGCCAACAAATTTGGAGCAGGATAGACAAATAACTATATTTTGAGGAATTTCCCTAACTTCACTCAAAATATTCACGAACAAATATGAAATGAAATACTACGGCTTCACGTTAAACAACGAGAGATTTCCTCCAGTCAAACTCGCCACCTCCCTAACTCTATCGAAATTTTCGGCTAAAACTTTTACCTTGTCCGAATCGAAAGTATTTGCAGAAAACAAATCAAGTGTTACTTTAAAAATGAAATTTGTCATACAAAAGATAGAAAACATTATGGAAAAAGCCGGAAGAAAATGCTGGTAAAATGCTGCAAAAAGTATCGACATGGGCCGAAACATTTTGCTAGTGGTAATTTTTCTGTATGTCCAAGGACCAGTCTACATCATCATTAACACTTTCAGCGCCAAATAAATGAACTCGACCTATTTCGACGGCTCTAAATACAATCTATTGAAACTTACAAAGATTTTGATTGTATAGGCTTGACTAAACAAACGGACGGCATAGATCAAAGATCAGACTGCACGTTCTTTGCAGTCTGATCTTGATCTATGCCGTCCGCTAAAGTCACTGTTTTCGCCCATGGCACCGAAAGGGTTAAATCGGTTGATAAAAAAGTGGCTATTATGGATCTATAATTATGTAATGGCTTGATTAATATAAAGCATTACGGAGGTGCATTAAATCACCTTTTGCCAGAGCATGGCTCAATTATAGTTTTTCTTCTCAGATCTCAGAGTCGTCCGTATCCAGTGGTTTGGAAACTCGTCACCTCTGAATGCTCCCAGGCAAGGCACCTCAGAGCCGAAGCCTAGCACCGGTGATATCCAGGAAAAACATGAGTAAGTAAGCTGTCGCCAGAATATGACTTAAATGTAGACGCCAATGTTACCGTAGCATTCCTTTTCCCTCAGTGTTTTCAGAAGCCTTCTTCCTTAAAGGTAAAATACCAAACCAAGAGGTATCCATGTCTCTATTTGTGAAGAGTTCGAAATGCCTCAAATGGACGAAACAGGCCAGAAAACATAAATAACTACTATACTGGAGACCGAACACATTTATCACTGAACTCCGACAATAAAGATAATAAAATAAAACCATGGTAACCTGAAACCCGCGGGACAGTATGGGCGTTTCGGGGGTTCAATGGTAGGTCCATTTATCAAAACAGAAATAGGCATAATGGGCTACTGTCCAGGGGGTATCCCTACTTGAAATTATAAGGAATGGGAGAGAGAAGCCTTTTAAAAACATTGTTGAAAAAGGAGAAAATTCTGGTAACCTGCATTTTCTCCTTTTCCACAATGTTGGTATCCCTTTCAAGCAATATAGAAACTATCATTCTGGATTTACATATGTACTAGTATTTGATTTATCGTCTATAAATGCTTTCAATTTGGTCAAGTCTGAAATTTTGTTGTTTAGTAACGAGTTGAGGGTTCATTTTGTGGCAACGAGAGGTTAAACTCCTTCGGATCCCGCGTACAATTCTTTTGGAGATTCTGCGGATGGTGTAGATCAAAGATCAAACACTGTCCAGTGTTTTGTGAGATATTCCGTTGGGGGCTTTAGGTTTAAACCTTTCACTGTCACAGGCGAAAACATGGGCCTGTGCTGACGGTTTGACTTTCAGTGCCAAATATGAATATAAACTCGACCCCTTTTCGACAGCTGACAATAGAAACCAATCCAGCCTGTACAATTTTTTACCTTATAAGCTTGACTAAACAAGCAGACGGTATAGATTCCATTCAGACTGCACGGTCTGATCATATATGTAGACTGAAAATACATGAAGACACTACAGTACTGAATTATAGTGTAAATGCAAGAAGACACCACAATACTGAATTATAGTGTAAATATACTCAGTTCCATAAATAAGTGAGCACTTAATTTTCTTTTATTTCTCGTCGCATGTTTTACTGAAGACCAACAAATTTGGTATCATACTTTAGTTCAGAGTCTGTAGAAAATGCCAGGCCAATCAGATTTTCACTAACAGAAAGTTTAAGTTAGGTTTTTGCAGTTTAAATGAAGGTGGTACTAAAATCAAAGTTGCAAAAGTACTCAAAGACTAAGGTAACATTAAAGTTAGGTTTTGGCCACCGCTCTCGTTCAGGAATGGAATAACATTCCTGATGCAATGATTTTACGTTATGTAAGGTCTATGCGACGTCGAATAATTGCCTGTATCGACAGCAGAGGTGGCCATACAAGATATGGATTGAAAAATTACAAGAACTTTAAGAAAAACCTAACTTCAATGTTACCTTAGTCTTTGAGTACTTTTGCAACTTTGGTTTTAGTACCACCTTCATTTGAACTGCAAAAACCTAACTTAAACTTTCTGTTAGTCAAAATCTGATTGGCCTGGCATTTTCTACAGACTCTGAACTAAAGTATGATACCAAATTTGTTGGTCTTCAGTAAAACATGCGACGAGAAATAAAAGAAAATTAAGTGCACACTTATTTATGAAACTGAGTATACATGTAGACTATACATTACTGGGTAACAGTGTAAATACATGTAGACTATACAGTACTGGGTTACAGTGTAAAAACATGTAGACTATACAGTACTAGGTTACAGTGTAAAAACATGTAGACTATACAATACTGGGTTACAGTGTAAATACATGTAGACTATACAATACTTGGTTACAGAGTAAATACATGTAGACTATACAGTTCTGGGTTACAGTGTAAATACATGCAGGCTATACAGTACTGGGTTACAGTGTAAATACATGCAGGCTATACAGTACTGGGTTACAGTGTAAATACATGCAGACTATACAGTACTGGGTTACAGTGTAAATACATGCAGACTATACAGTTCTGGGTTACAGTGTAAATACATGCAGACTATACGTTACTGGGTTACAGTGTAAATACATGCAGACGATACATTACTGGGTTACAGTGTAAACACATGTAGGCTATACAGTACTGGGTTACAGTGTAAACACATGTAGACTATACAGTACTGGGTTACAGTGTAAACACATGTAGACTATACATTCCTGGGTTACAGTGTAAACACATGTAGACTATACATTCCTGGTTATAGTGTAAAGCATAAAACCTTAAGCTACCAATTAGTCCGAGAATAGGATTATCACCTATTAAATCTATTGGCTAAGGTGTGAACGCAGTAGGAACCTTTGTATAATGACGTCATAAAAGGACCTGCAAATAAGCTTGCAGAGACCCGCAGGATAAGCATGTCCACATTTTTTACCAATCGCAAATTACTACTCATTCGTTCGAGACCATTAATATCAAGAAATAGGTCAAAAGCCGGCTAATACATCTCCGACGAAAAATATGAGCCGCGTTCTGTGAAAAGAGGGCTTTATGCATCTGCGAAAAGTATCGACCCAGGTCAGCCTGCACAGTCCACGCAGGCTGACCTGGGTCGAACTTTTCGCTATTGGTATGGCTAAGGCCCAATCTACCTCATGATTGAGTTGATTGTTAAAGAATAAGCTATTATGGATGCATAAGTATGTGATTGCTTTCTTTGGTATCATGCATCGCGGACATGCATTAAGCCCCCTTTCGCCAGAGCAAGGCTCATAATGTTTTGTATGGTAAACTGTGTTAACCGCCCTTTACCGTACCCAGTTACCATTAAACAATTTATCTCATGCACTCGGGTTTCCTTGGAGTTTATCGGCGATAACATCTCAATTTAATCTGCTTTCAATTAAAACGCGACTTTATTGTGAACATAAAGCCCCGCAAATGTCTTTCGAGCGTCGATCAAAAATCCAGAAATATTTATATTACACTTAATATTTTCTCTCCCAAAGCCCCGTAAAACAAGCTTAACACGCCATTCTCTAAACCTTTCGTCAAGGCGAACAAATAAGTTTGTGAGATATTTCCTTCATAAGCTGTTCGATTTGATAGTCAATAAGGTCTAAACCGTTTGAATTGTGTTTTACCTCCTTTCAACAATATTTCAATCATAATATGGCAGCAGCCCAGAAATCCGAATTTTTCCGGGTTTCTACTTTGCTAGAGCTCCTGTAAAATAAATGAGCCATGCTCTGGTAAATGGGGGCCTAATGCATTTCTATGAAGAATCACACTGAGCAAATCATCGTATAGTTGTGCATTAATAATATCCATTTTGTCTAGCAACCGATGGAATCATGATACAGAATGTTCCTTTGACATGCAGAAAATTGACCAATAGCAAAAAGTATCGACTCATGTCAGCCTGCGCGGACTACAGAGAGTTAGGAAGGGTTTTTTCGAATAGGTTCGACTTAAGCGGGCGATATGGATCAAGATCAGACTATACGTCTCGTGCAGTCTGATCTTGACTTATATTATCCGCAAAAGCCCCTGTTTTCACCTATGGTGCTGAAAGTCTTAGTTTGAAGTCTTATTATATACCAAGCTTAAAATTTCTGCAGGAACTCAGTCAGATATGAATTCAAATTCGAAATTCGAATATGTGTTTATTTCGTCAAGCCATTCATGTAAAAGGAAAATCTTACTGATAGCGAGTTGTACTTTTTCCCGTTAAAAGCGGTCGAATTCATATATGGCCTTCAACACGCGAAAAAGGGGCATTTGGACATTTGCGTAAAGTGTCGACTTGGATCAGCCTGCGCAGTCCGCGCAGGCTAATCCGAGACGGCACTTTACGACTATATTAGATTTTGTCATACAGTAGACTTGCACAAAACAGAAAATTACATAAGAACGGAAAGTGTGGTCTCGGATCAGTCTGCGCGGAATGCGCAGGCTGATCCGAGACGACACTTTACGCAAACGTCCGAATGCCCTTTTTTGCGTGTTGCAGGCAATATGAGATCAAATTCGAAATTCGAATATGAGTATATTTCGTCAAGCCATTCATTTAAAAGGAAAACCTGACTGATAGCGAGTTGTACTTTCAGCCGTTAAAAGTGGTCGAGTTCGTATGATTGTCGCTGAACGAGTTAATTCTGAATAAGTTAAATCAAACTTTCAGGGCGATGGTACAAAACACAAATAATGCTACTTCAAACTTACTTTTTTGAGAAAAAAATATCTCCATATCGGACAGTGTAGAACCAAGATCAGACTGCACGTTCTGTGCAGTCTGATCTTGATCTACACTGTCTGCAAAAGGTCAGAGAGTCGCCCTTAGCAGAGCAAGGATTAACAGAAATTCGATTTGTAATATCGGTGCAGACACGAATTGTGTAGATAAACAGCGGGAAGTTGCTCAAGAAACAGGCATACTTGATAAAAGTTTGTAGATTGCATTTTCTTCTTATCAGACCCAAGAAAATTTCTGTTTTAAAGTTATCACGCTTTTGACGGGTAAAACATATACTTGTAATTTACTGAAACTGAAAGAATTTAATCTTAATGGTTTGGCTAAACAAGCGGACAGTGTAGATCCAAAATCAGACTGAGCGTCCCGTGCAGTCTAATTTCTTCATGCCTAAGCCTCATTTGCTTCTGAAGGAAACTCTAAAGGAATGTTGATAATAAAGCTATACGAGTTTCTTTCAAGTGATGCTGTTGAAAAATTGCTGGTACGCACTGCATGTCACGATGTGTCATATGTACTGTTTTGTCTTGCTCCTGACGAGTTTTGAAATATTGTGGCAAATAGAAAAGACTATTCGTGACTAGATTTTTATAAGTTTGGAAAAAATATTTCAAATAGAAAAAAAACTTGCTGCAGTACTAGTTCGGGAAACCGTCACGTCATAAAAACGGGAGGGGGAAGATGGGGGGGGGGGGGGTCCTCCAGTAAGATCTGAGTTGTTCGGCACCCAAAACCTAATCATCAACCTCGAGACGGTCTAATCAGTACCCACAAGATAAATATCAGAAGTGTCTACGTATTTTTTGAATGGTCCTCGTACGTTGAATTCTTGTACAGAATTTCGGACCTATCCAAACTGCAAGCATTAAGCAGACAACGAATAAAATGTGCCTCGAATGTGCGGGTTTGTAATTGAATGGATAGAAAACGTCTAGGGGGGGGGGGGGGGGGGGGGGGGGGAAGGAGAAAATGCTGATTACCAGCATTTTCTCCTATTTTTCCCCACGATGTTTTCAAAAACCTTATTCTCAAGGGTGGTAAAATCGCAGGATTATTTGTTAATCAAAGAAATAATATTCTTTGAAAAATTAAATCTGTCTGGACTTTTTTGAAATTGCCGGGCTTAAGTTACAACTTGATTCTGTAACTAGGTATCAGTTTCAGAAAACTATTAACGTAAATAACCCATTACCAAACAATAGAATTCTAGGCTTGTCCATATCGAGAGCATTTTCAGACGACATGTTAAATGTGGCTCGAGGGTTTGGATTAATCAGAGAGAGTAGAAAACATTGTGGAACATTGCGAAAAAAAAAAATGCGGGGGAAAAAGAAGAAAATGTTGGTAACCAACATTTTCTTCTTTTTCCCCCACATTTTTCTCTTTTTTTTCAAAAGCCTTTATCCCTAGAATGTTTAAAACGCGAGATTGTGTGAAAAAAAAGAAAAAGTTAATCAAAGAAATATTTTTTTTTTCCTTTAGAAATCTTACATAACTTCAACCTTTTTTGATCATATGGAAATTGTAGGCAAAAACTTATAATTCAATTACGTAACTAGGTATCGGTTTCAGAAAACGTTTTGGTTAATTTTCCCGACATATGAGGGTTTTTCAAATATTTACAAGTAGGATAGAATTAATTCTGTCTATTTGCGTTACGATGATGTTTTCCATATTTAAGTCGATCCGTTTACATAAGACAGTCATCTAATTTTGTTGAAATATTCATGGGTATGCCCTTGTTGACGGTGAGAAAAGATAGTGAAAGACAGATATTGAGACAGATAGAGGGAAGCAGACAGACAGACAGACAGACGGACGGACGGAAAGAAGGAACGAGGGAAGGAAAGAAGGACCGAAGGAAGGAAGGAAGGAAGGACGGTCGGATAGACAGAAAGAGCATAAGTGGATAGACTTAGACAAAGATAGACAAGCAGAGAGAGAGTGAGAGAGAGAGAAAGAAAGAAAGAAAGAAAGAAAAAAGGAAAGAGAGAGAGAGAGCGATAGAGCATCCTAGATCAAGGCCCGTATTCACCAATCATTCTTAAGAACGTTCTCAGTCTTATTTTCTGGAATTTTCTAAATTCGAAAGATACACAATATCTGATTGGCTAAACCAACTGGTCTAGCCAATTAGATGTTGTGTTACGTTCACATTTAAATAAAAAACAATCTTTTAGAATTAGACTAAAAATGTTTAGTTGTGAATACGGGCCCTGGGTCCGTTTTCACTGACCATTCTCAGACGCTGTCAGTCTCATTCTCCAGAATTTTCGATATTTGACAGTAAGACAACTTCTGATTGGCTAAACCATTTGCTTTAGCCAATCAGTGGTTGTGTTACTTTCATATATTGAAAATCTTGAAAAATAAGACTGAGAACTTTCTTAAGAATGGTTGGTGAATACGCATTTCATTTGAACGATTTTTGTAGAGGTCTCGTAGATGATGCTAAATACCACAGCTCTAGGCCAAATGGTTTGGGTTTCAAGAGTAATATCTGCTGGTCTTGTTTGAAGTAAGGTTATATAACTGTTTTCCAGACGACTAAATGCTGAAGCTGAAAGCATTAGCAATGGTCGAATTAAATGATGCTTAAATGGAAGGAATTGTCATTTAACGGGTAGGAAATACTGTTGAAAAGTAGATAATACCGATTACCAGCTGATTACCAGCACTTCCTAGTTGTCCCAAAGATAAGCCTGGTAGCTCGGTCAGTAATGCACAGCGGTTAAAACCAAGGGACCGCCGGCTCTATTCCCAGGTTTGTAAACAGCCATTGCGACAGAGCTCAATTCTTTTTCAACACCGAATGTTGTTGCGGGAAAGCAGCCAGTGGCTTGGAAAGAATCTTGTGCAAAACACTGGTAAAACAAACCCCTTGAACGCATAGATAGGTGTACTGGCACTGTGATAAAATTGAAAAAAAAAACTGTTAAAAATGGCGTTAAACATTATTCAATTAACTTGATCCCATAATTTTTTCAAAGCTGTTTTTGCCCTGGGTCATTGATTGTTCAATAAACGGTTTAAAAAAAATGTCGAAACGATAAAAAATACGTTTGTGACAAGGAAGAAATTTTAGCGATCAAACGTGAAAATTTGTCTCCTTTATCAAAGAAAAGTTATTTGAAAATAAACGTGCATTTATATGAAGTTAGAGAGAAAAAGGCGACTAAATATGGTAAATACTGGGTCACTTTTAAAAGCCGTCAAAATGGCATTCAAGAATTGTGGCGGGTTAACCCTTTCCCAAACAATCCCTGGTTTTCACGACCCTGAAAAAGAAACCTTTTGAAAACATCGTGGGAAAAGGAGAAAATGCTGGTAACCAGCATTTTCTCCTTTTCCCACAATGTTTTCTACGCTCGCAGAACAAATTTCAATTTTTGAGTCACATTAATTTTGTTGTCTGCAAATGCTTTTAATTTGGACCAGTCTAAAATTTTGACGTTTGGTAAAGAGTTAAAAAGTATTTGCAGTCGAAACATATAATTTATCTCAAAACTTTTATTCTTCTGTGTAAACATTTTTTGACAGATAAGTTATCTTACTTCAATAAATGCGTATTTCAAGCTCCTATTTTACCTGCTTAGAGATTAAGCATAGATTGGTACGCACATCCATGCAGTCTGATCTTTGTTTATACCCTTTGAGACGCAGTTACCGTGATGATGAACTTTTCATAGCTTTATCCATTTGTAAACAGAACCTGCAGTCTGATCTTTGATCTACCTACTGTATTGCTAAAAATAACCAAAGTGTCCCACTTTTTTTAAGATGGATAGGTGCGCACTTATATAATTATGAAGGAAACGGAACTAGACTAGGCGTGCAGCCATCTAAAATGTCAGATTTACCGGTATTCTTTTGGACGTGAATAGATGAATTTGTCGTCTGCTAATGCTTTCAATTTGGACAAGTCTAAGATTTGTCATCTAGTAAAGACTTAACCCTTAACAAAACAATTCCGAGTTTTGACAGCCCTGAAGAAAAAGGCTTTTGAAAACATTGTAGTAGAATCGGAAATGCTGGTAACTAGCATTTTCTCCTTTTCCCGCAAAGTTTTCTTTCCTTTCAGAGGCAAATCCCACTATTTAAGCCACATCTAATTTGTCGTCTGCAAATACTAGTATGATAGAGTCCAAAATTTCGTCGGTTGGTAAAGAGTTAAAAGGCACTCTTTTACCCTTGATACTGGATCGTAAAATGAGAACTGAAGAACAAATATTGACATTGCTCTCTCTGTCTCTATCATTATACTTTGGTCATAAAATATCATCACAAAAGACGCATTTTTGGGGTTCGTTTTGGCGCTACATACATAAACACTTTTCGAACGAATGGTCATTGTCTTTTAGCAAACCATCTTAAAAATGTTGTCGCAAAATAATACATTGTTCACGACAACTTCGACCCCAGCCCGTCCGGATCCCGATGTAGAGGTATCTTATAGCAAGGCATTTTTTGCCGTACCCCAGTCAAATATATTTAACCCTGGAAACGCTTCGGATAAGGTGTTTTGAAAACATTGTTGGAAAAGGAGAAAATGCTGGTAACCAGCATTTTCTCCTGTTCCTACAATGTTTTCTGACAGTCTAAAAAAATCCAATCAAATTCAATTGAGCCACATCACGTTTGTCGTCTGCAAGTGCTTCCAATTATGGAAGAGTTTAAAATGTTGTCGTCTGCTACAGAGTTAGATGAACATATTAGGATCTTTTTCTTCATGAAACTACGTAAAACATCACAAATTATGTAAACATTGGGGTGAAAAAAGTGAGAAATTCGTCACAGCAAGCAGCTTCTCGGCTTGCTCCAATGTTTTCACTAGTAATTCTGTACTAATATACTGTACGTTAATTTATTTTGATCTTCCATATTTGTACCAATATTTTTTTTAACAACATTTTCTGCAAACTTTGCATGGATAAGAATTTATTTTCTGTTATTAAAAAAAAGGAACCCTTTTAGTACGACGCAGTCAGATAACTCAAAAATCCATCAAAAAGATCTTAAACTGTTCATTTACGAATAACCGTGAAGTATGATAAAGAGGTTATTGAGCAGTCATTTTTTACCTCTTTCTGAGTTTTTTGCCTTGCATAAAAGGTGCTTTTAACTTTAAATGCTTTACCGTATACTCCCTGTTTTAACCACCCTTAAAACCTTTCCCCAAACGACAAATAAGAGATGCTTTCAAATTCAAAACATCTGCAGACAATAAATTTCAAATTGATAAAAATGAGCTTAAGATCTCTGATAGGGTAGGAAATATTGTTGGAAAAGGAGAAAATGCTGGTAACCAGCATTTTCTCCTTTTCACGCAATGTTTTTAAAGGCTTTTTCTTGAAGGTCGTAAATAAATGGGATCGCTTGGTAAAGAGTTAATAAAGAAAAAGCTTTTGAAAACACTGTGCTCTTTTTCCCACAATGTTTTCTACCCTTTCTCAGACAAGTTCTATCATTTGAGCTGCATTCAATTTGTCGTCTGCATTACTTTGCAATATTGACTAGTCTAAAATATTGTCGTCAGATAAAGAGGCAAATTGAAGCAAGTAATTTGAAAAGGAACTTTGTTAAGTACCCGAAAAATCAATATAAAGTAAGGTTTGTTATATCATATATTTGCGGAGAAAAGTTTGAATGCAGTAGTTGTTGATTGACTGAATAATGTTTTACGCCGCGTTCAGCATTGTTTCGGTTATACTCGTATCACGGCGACAGCTCGCGTATTAACGTATGCCTTGGGTTTCACCAATGCCTGGCTGGGGATCTGAAGTGCCTTGCCTAAGAACGCTCCCACGAAAAGCCAGTCCTTCAAGTGAGGATCGAACCCGGGGCCTCCAGGTCGTGGGTGCTATAGGGTTCTGCATGGCTTAGTGGTAAAGTGTAGGATTCGTAACCTATAGGCCCCGAGTTCCTGCTGTCACCGTGATAATGACTGAAATAATGACGAAAGCGGCCTAAAACACCATTCAGTCTATCAGTTACGAGTCTTACACTTTACCACAGAGCCACACAGGACCTTAGCAGTAGTAGTAGTAGTAGCAGCAGCAGCAGTAGAAGTGGTAGTAGGTTTCAGAGATATTTGCCCACGCTGTGCATCATAGATCCATTTTTTGGAAAAATGCGGTTTTCAGACTGAGGCATTCTTTAAAAATACACAGACGAGCTACTCATAAATCAATCCAACATATCTTTAACTGGTTATTTTCTCCTTTACCAAAAATGTTTCTTATCATTTTTCAATTGACTTATTAGGTCGTCGATTAACTCAACAGATATATATATAGTTTGTTATCTGTAAACCATTTCATTGAGCAAAATTAATGTTATGAATGTCCTCGATTGACCAGTTGTTTGGTTAAAACATTGGTTGATGACTGATCGGTCGGTTGATCGTTGATGTAGGACTTTCTTTGCTCGGTCAATAATAGCAATCAACGAAAAAAGAGACGAATGGAAAACTTCAAAATTCTTCCTTTGTCACATTGTTTCCAATAAATGGCCCGCTACAAGAAGAGAAAAAAAACATTGGCAAATGCTCATTATTTTTTTTCAGTGTGTTTCAACTCTTTACCACACAGCAAAAATTGTATACTCTTCCAAATTGAAAACATTTATAGACGAGAACTCAATTGTGAATCGAATGATAGACGTCCATGAAAGGATCTAAAACACTGTGGGAAAGGATGGAATACAGGTAGCATTTTCTCCTTCTCCCACAATGTCTCCCAAAGCCTTTCGTCTTTCCGTCATTAAAGCAAGAGACTGTTTGGAGAAGGATTAGAGTGCATTGAAAAAAATGCATTTTGTAAAATTGAACGCCGAGTGCTAGCAGTTGGCATGACACGCCCCTTTTTATTGCAGTAAAATCAAATTAAAATTCCCGCGCGCTTGATAAATGGGAAAACGAACATTTTTTAAACGTATTTCCTTCACGTAAACGCCACTGAAACACCAAGACAGCTATAGAACACTTAGTGGAATAAGTCATGACCAGTTCCTTTTCACATGATATTCAACCTTTCAAAAACATTATTTGCCTTCTTCTTAAACATCTTCTACGACCAACTCTAGAAATTCTATTTTTTCCCGGTTGTAAAAGTTAATTTCCACTGCTTTTAAAGAGACTATAGTCAGAGATAAGTACCGCGTAGCTGACGATGTAGATCGAAGATCGGACTACGCGTACTGTGAAGTCTGATCTTCATCTACGCCATCCGCAAAGTCGTCATTAGTATTGAAAGAGTTGTAGAAGGTTTAAAAAACAGCTTATAATACATTAATGAGTGATTCAACAGCACTTTTCACTGTCCAAATTCTATTTTCTGTTGAATATTTTGAAATAAAATGGGTTTTCACCAGTTTTCGTTGCTTTGTAAAAGTTTAGGATATCTTCGATACAGACTGTGAAATATTGCCAGTTATACCACATTAATCAATATAATAATATTATGATTCCCTACATAAATGTTGTTGACAGCTTTTCAAAACAGGATAAAAAAAAAACAACAACAGTTTATTCGTTACAAGCAATGGCCTCTTATCCTACAAAGTTTTCATATGCCCCCACAGCATCCCTGTAACTTTTCTGCCTAAATATGACTTTTGTACTCGTCGTTTTGTTCTTTAACCCCTTGTTAACCAATCTCGTCTTTTCACGACCATGAGGGTGTTGGCTTTTAAAAACATTGCGGGAAAAAGAAGAAAGTCCTGAAAGCCATAACCCTATCAGATACAATTTCCCCTTTCGTCACAATGTTTTCTGTACCGTCAGAGACAGAAATTATAAGTTGGGCCACATTTAATCTGTCGTCTGCAAATGCTTTCAATTTGAACCAGTCTGATATTTTGTTGTCTGGTAACGGGTTATAAGACCTGCAATGCATTCATGACAGCATGACCAGTTATATTAATCACTGCGCCAGCTGAAGTATTAGTCTTAAGTCTCAAGTATTAGTCGATGGTATGGAAAGAAAAAAATCTTAACCCTAAGAGTGCTTTTCACAACTACAGCTGCGTTTGCGGCCAATGTAGATCAAGATCAGACTCCACAAATGGTGCAGTCTGATCTTTGATCTACATTGTCCGCATTGTTGAGACATCCTGTAAAAGGACAACCTTAAAATTGCACTTGCATGTGTCTTATTTTAAGAAGCAGTCCTGCGTGGCTCAGTGGTAGAGTGTATGACTCGTGACCTGGAGGCCCCGGGTTCGAGTCTCAGTTGATCTACTGGGTTTTTCGTGGGAGTGTCCTTGGGCAAGACACTTCAGATCCCTGGCTCAGTACTGGTGAAATCCAGGAAATACATGATTATGTGAGCTGTAGCTGTGATATGACCGAAATAAAGTTGAAAGCGGCGTTAACACCATTCAATCAATCTTATTTCTAGATTGAAAATGTCACCAGGGTTTATTCGGCACACTAAGGGTTAAGTATGGTGCAGCGCGAGTTTGATTCAAGTTGCATATCCCGTCGTGCAAAGCAAAAGGCATTAAACGTGTCTTATTTTAACCCTTTATTTGATAACAAACTTTCTGACTGAATTTTAAAGCATTTGTAGATGGTAAATCAGAGGTGGGCTCATACATTAGAATTCGTCTTTGAAAGAATAAAAATACATTTTGAGAAAAAGAGAAATAGCTGGTTCCCAGCATTTTCTCCTTTTCCCACAATATTTGCGAAAGTCCTCATTTTCAGAGTCGCTAAGACTCGGGATTGTTTGGTAAAGGGGTTAATGCTTATGAAAAACCTTACGATTTCAAATAAATAACCGAAAAATCATCAAAAGCTATAAAAGGCGAAACCCTGGGTTCGAATTTACATAAAACATCAATTTATTTAAATGGTGGTTTTTTTTTTTTTATCTTAACCCGAAAAAATATACTCCTTGTTGCCAGAGAATTAAATGTACATTTTGAAATGCTAACACACTTTCTCTCTCGTTCTTTTTCTCTTGCTTTCTCTCTCTCTCTCTCTCTCTCTCTCTCTCTCTCTCTCTCTCTCTTTCTCTCTCTTAAACCCACAGGATGCTAGGCTCGACTCAACATGTTTTTTCTAACAGGGCAGATCAAGATCAGACAGTAACCCCAGCTAGAATTCGGCCTCTGAAGGAAAAGTACTGGAACAATAGAAAAGACGTAATTATTGCAGTTTTACACCTGCTATAGACAGAATAATGTGTCCGACAGTGTCGAACCAAGATCAGACAGCATCAGCTATGCAGTCTGATCTTGGATGCATAATGACAGGGAAAAAAGCTACAGCGTCGTTCTGCATTTCAACCTGCTGAACGGGGAATTACCTGCTTTAGCGGGGCAGAGTAGAATCAGATCAAAGTTAAATGCACCGAATGTCGGTGCAGTTTGATCTTGGATCTTTATTGTCTGCTTTTTTGCCAGATATTAAGACAAAAACAGCTTTAAATATCTTTTTCATTACTGAATTAATAAATTGCATTTTCTCAAAGGCTACAAATACAATTCCTCTGCAAGATCAAGAGACAGTTTGGTCATAATCTAGAATACAGCAGTGGACAGTGTAGATCAGAGATCAGACTGCACGTTCTGTGCAGTCTGATCTTGATCTACACTGTCCACAAAAGCTCCTGGTGTCGTCTATGGTATTGAAAGAGATATGCAATGAATGGGGCCCTTTGTACAGACTGTGTGTGTGTCCAGTTTACATATATAGCACTAAATCTATATAAGGGTTAACGGAATTACGGTTTATGTTACGATCCTCGTCGATCAGAACGGTGATTTAGTAAAGATAGGGAATTATATTTCATTCGGTCGTTTTACATCCTTTGTGATATTCGAACGACACAGAATTTTCCATATTAAAAAAATGTTGATGTATATAAAGAATGTTATGTTAAAATACGACAATAGAACCCCAAAAATGCCGACAGTCATTTTAAGGAAAACTGTGGAGTTGGGAGCAAATCATGCGTCTTAGAAATGTTTGCAATTGCGACAATTTCCTTCCAAGGTTGTGTTCCACAGGTTTGCGAGAAATGGCGACTAAATGAGGGACGAGGTTTTAGATAACCAGTGAGTCAGATCTTAAATTTGATAAATGAGACGGTCACTGGATTAGGTTAAAAGTTTGTAAGGCCCTCCCAGTTCTACATGTGCCGGTGGGTTGAATTTATAGGGTCTTGTGGTTTAACTCTTTCAGGGCCAAATATAGCCTGAACCTTTCTCGACGGGTGAAATTACAATCCACTGAAACCCAGAATGTTTTTTGATTTAATTTAATTTTTAACAAGCTGACGGTATAGATTCAAGATCAGACTGCACGATCCGTGCACTCTGATCTTGATTTATGCCGTCTGCAAAAGATCCCGTTTACTCCTATTGTGCTCAAGGGGGTTGAAAAATGAAGCGTATGTCACAAATCCGGAGCTCCTACGGCAGCGCAGTCATGCCATTTTCCAACAGCTGACTAATAATTGAGTGATTAACTGATTTTGATTGATTGATTTTGATTAAATGATGTTTAACGCCTCTTTCAACATCATTTCAGTCATATCACGTATTCATATTAAAATCAGAGTTATACCAGTACGAGGCTATGGCATTGGCTTCCCTAAGGACACCTCTACGAGAGGTCCACTGCTCTCTGTGAGGCTTGAACCCGGGACCTCATGGTTACGAGTCCTACACTTTACCATTGAACCATGTGCACGCAGGACCCCGAACTGTTATGAGAAATTGTCACTGAATTAGTTTCAAGATCTTCAAGCCTGTCCAAGTTCTACATGTACATATACTTGTGGATTGACTACTGACATAGTTTTTTTGTGGTGATGGTGGTGGGGTGTGTGTGTGTGTGTGTGGGGGGGGGGGGGGGGGGGGAGAAGGTGTTTGACGCAGGTAATGTCGCTTTCAAACTGTTATATAGATGTAATTAGATGGTCACTGGAGAGGGCTCAAAGTTTGTAATGTCCTCCTAGTTCTGCAGGTGCTAGTGGATTGATTTTAGAGGTAGCCCGGTTGAGGTTTGAGGAAAAAGTGTACGTATCGAAACGGATGTTCTTACGGAAGTACAATTATGCCATTTGTCTTCGATTACATTTTTCTTTCTTATCTTTAAAGCGATGTCGCCATTGGAATAGTTTCAAAGTTTGCAAGGTCCCCAGTTTTTTACTGGCTAATGGATTGCTTGAAGTCTTTACCATACACTCTCTTGTTTTGATGACCTCAGGACGACAGCTTTTGTAGAAAAGAAAAGGAGAAAATGCCGGTTACCAGCATTTTGTCCTTTTTTTTTTTTTCCTCTCGCTGTGCATTTTACTGTTTCAATGAAAAATACTGTCATCTGTAAAGGCTTTCAATTTGGACAAATCTAACAATCTGCCATGTCGTAAAGACTCGAGATGTAACCTGCTTGTGGCTTGCAAGAGAGTCAAAAGAAATTGCACGGTGGGAAAGTCCAGCTACTTTCCTCTGGTCATATTTTCAAGTGAACTTTCATGAAATATCGTGACTGGATTAGGTTCATAGTTTGCAATGTCCTACAAGTTCTACAGGTTTTAGTGAGTTGATTTTAGATATAGCCTGGTGATGGTCTTACAGTAGTTACCTGCTTCTCATTCAGCTATTTATTAGGAAAAATACCATTCTTTAATTGATACGGGATTAGTTTAAATTTCATAACTTAATTGCTTTTCATATTTGAACAGGAAGACTGCGCGCGATTGGTTTAATTTTCATTACTATATTTCTATTCATATTTGGACTGGAAGACTATAAATTATTGTCCTTTGGGTAGGACGATATGTACGCTGAACTCCATTTTTGATTCAGATATCCTGATATACGACCTCATATTTTAGGTCAAACAAAAAAAAAAAAAACCTTTACCGGTTGCAACAATTGCTTACTGAGATTTTATTGGTTTGAGAAGTAGGTCTACCTACTTCTTTTTCAAGCTTTTTCAAGAGCCTTGCCGAAAAAAAAAAATAAAAAAATTCCCAATGTCCCCTCTAAGCCTCCGTAATCTAGTTCTGTATATCTTCGTTCATCACTGGGAGATTTCGGACCGGTATTTTTGTATTAAGTGTACTATTTCAGTGTGGTTACACGTAAACAGTGACACGCGATTTAACGTCTTGTTTAGATTTTCTGCGTTCAGAATATTTACTCTCCGGTTTTCTTCTTTACAAAAAATCCACATCTGTTTAAAGTAAGTTGTAGAAAAGTGACTTCCCTGCTATTTCACCATTAAAACTGGCGGCGATTTGGAAATTTTTTGACACTTAGAACAATCAGCTTCGAACGGGGATTCTTGCGCTGTAATTATGTAAGTATTGTTGTTGGTGGTGGTGGTGTTGTTTTGATGATAGTTCAGAAAAAATACAATGTATCAAAAGATTTTCGTTATTTGGCATCGTAGAGATCATTGAACTGTACAGTTGAAATGAACCATATACGGTCATGACGTAGAGAGCGAACATGGAACATCGTTACAAATTGAGCAATTTCTAACGGCAGGTTTCTTCATTTGTCTCGATGTTGCCAACAAGCCAAGTTTTTTACTATTTTGACATTAGTTCACATTGTGTTCTTACATTACTTATTTATTTATTTACTTATTTTTTTAGCAAAAGACGAAGCCAATGTAAGTGTGTCGTGCTCTGGCAAAAGAGGGTTAATGATCCTTGGACATGCAGAAAAGTTACAAAAAGCAAGAAGTTTCGACACAGGTTAGGCTGCGCAAACTGCGCAGGCCGACCTGCGTCGATACTTTTTGCAAATGCATTAAAACCCCTTTTCACAGAGTATGGGTCTAATGTAATACTTTTATATTGGTGTCATTGCATCGGTTTGAAACCATATGTCTGTTATATAACCTCAGCCGCAGTTCACAAAAGAATACATTATTAATGTTACTTAGCCAATACTAAGCACGAAGTTATTGGGCATTGCCCAATCACTACTTTCTCACTTAAAATTTTTAGCGTTGACCGGCAATAATGTCTTATTTCTGTAAATGATAGCGTCCTATAAACGCCGTAAAATTGAGTCGTATTTGAGCTCGCAGCACTTGTATAGCAAGTAACTTTGTTAGACCAGGGCTGGGCCACCAGGGTTGAAAAAACAACTCGGAAAAAGTTTGCATGGTGTCCAGTACGGATTACATCATATTTAGAGGCCCAGTAGCAGGTGTTAAAATTCATTTAAATTTAAATCATACCATTTAAAAGTATGGGAAATATTACGAAGATAACAATTCGCTATTGTCTTGTCGGTCCAAGTATCAGTCGCTGGCAGAAAATGAATTTTAAAATCAGGCAAAATGTAAACGAAAAATAGAGTGAACTGGCAACTTTTGACCTAGTTTTGAAATTAATTTCTCTGCCAGCGACTAACACTTGGACACAATGACAGATTGTCATATTCACAATAATTTCCGTACTTTTAAATGGTATGATTTAAATTTATATGCATTTCAACAACCGCTTTGTTTACTGTTGGCCGCTATTGTTACTTTAAAAGTGAAGAAATCTTCTTTTGCACAAACTAATTTTGTTTTGTTTGGCGTTTGTAATTCTCTAGTATCACAGGGCCAATCACCTATCCATGCCAAGGCTTGTTTGGAACTTCTTTCACAGTTCTTCCGCACAGCCACCGGCTGCTTCAACTGGTAGCCTGTTACGTCATCATTCCATAACTGGAACTGTCATTGACATTGTGTAGAAACAGATTTTTTTTTCTGCTGGATGTGATTTTTTCCTCTAGTGATTTATGTTAAGAGATCTTCGTATTGTCTATCAGATGGTAACGGGAGATACAACGGGCTGCTTTACCTCATAAACAATGCCTAAACCATTATCAACGGTGAGACTGGAATGAACAGTCTTCCAATGACTTCCGCCAATTCTCGAAAGGAGCTTTGGCCAGACTGGTATTCGAACACAATAACAGAGGATTTTCCTTTCGGTTAACCACTGAGGAATCGGGGCACGGCCCACAAATGGGAAAACAGTAACTATGATAAAACACCAATAAAACAGATGTTAATGGATATCTTATCGGAGACGTTTATCAAACCATTTCACTGATAAAGGTTGATGTGATGCTGGAAATACGTTTTGCAACTTCTCCCCGCGCAATCTTTAAAATTCGTTAAAATGCCAAGCGCGACAAGAAGTGTTCTTGCGAGGAGTGTAGATCAAGATCAGACTGCACAACATGTGAAGTCAGATCTTAGATCTACGCTGTCCGATGTTGTGATGAGGGAAAGGAGTGAAAAAAAAGATTTAAATGGCTACCTGGTAAGATGCTTGTAACGAACCATTTCACAATAGAAAGCTGATGAAATTAAGCACTGAAAACACGAGTAAATTTGGTAAAAGTTACCCTAACGATGTTGATCGCGACTGTTTGCGCCTTTTGTGAGCAGTGTGGATTAAGATCAGGCAACACAAAAGGTGATTTGTACTGCTTGATGTGGTGATGGCGACAAGATGCAAATCATTAAAAAAAGAGATATTAATGGATATTTCATCAGAGATGTTATCATACCATTTCATTGATAAGAATTTTATGAAATTTTGAAGGAAATTGTTTTTTGCGGTTTTAACTCTTAACAAATTTGTGTCGACTTCGATTTCAATTTCTTTTGGAGGACAGTGTATATCAAGATCAGACTGAACAAAACGTGCAGTCTCATCTTGTATGATACATGTATTTTATGAAACATTGAGAGCAAAACAGCTGTTAAATTTCAATATCGGAGATTTTTTTTTTCGCCCTGTGGTTGCGGAAGTCTATTTGATTCTTTGCTACTCTAAGGGTGTTATGATGTTCACCGTAAATGAGTTGGCTTATGAAATTATAGCGCGATAAAAATCTTTAGTAACACTATTCCTGTTAATAATTATGAGTTTTGCTCTAACACCCCTCCCCCTCGGGATCTTCAAAAAGCTTTCTGTTAGGCTTCGTTAAGATAAAGTCATTCCGAGTAGTCCTTGAATACAGTATTTCGGCATCGGTTTTGTGCATTGACTCACGAAATCGGTAACGTTTTAGCATTCTATCTGCATCGTTCCAACAACCTTCGATCAAAGAGCAATTAGGTTGCCGAAGATCACGAAGCTGCACGAATCAGTCGTTCGGGTCCAAATTTTGAGGAGGGTCCCCAGAAGTTGAGAAGGGACACAGAAAAGTTCAAGAACATCACGAACACTTGAAGACACGTCTCATTTTCGAAAAGTTGGCTTTCGGGGAATCTACAGAGCCCTAGTGGGTTGTGGGTCTAACCTCTTACCTCCAGGGGTTCGACTGAAAGGCCGTTGAGACGATGTGATATTAGGATAAACGTGTGTCATGCTCTGTGAAAAGCGGGTTTAATACCTCTGCAAAAAGTATCGACCCAGGTCAGCCTGCGCAGTTCGCGCATCCTGACCTGGGTCGAAACGTTTTGTTTTTGTTAAATTTTCAGACTGTCAAAGGACCATTCTACCTCAGAATATAGCCGGTTGTTAGACAAACTTGATTTTTATGGATCCATAATTATAATCATGACTTGTCTGGTGCAATGGGTCACAGATATGCATTAAACCCCTTTTGCTAGAGCATTGCTGAAGTATTATTGACCTACCGGTACTCGACTGAAACACAACTCGGGCAAAGGGACATAAAGATAAAGGTATTACTAAGGGACCATAAATTGTTTATTTGATGGGGTGTGAGATTGATGCGAAAATTTATTACTATCGATATTATTGAGATATCATCGCCCATTAACATTTTCATCGCTACGATATATCACTCTGTACCGAACAATCCCGGTTTTTTTTAACGACCCTATGGAAGAAGGCTTTTAGAAAACAATGTAGGAAAAGGAGAAAATGCTGATAATCAGCATTTTCTCCTTTTCCTATAATGTTTTCTACTCTTTCAAGAACGAACTTCTTCATTTGAGTCACAAATGATTTGTCGTCTGTAAATGCCATGAATTTAGACAAGTCTAACATGTCGTCTGCTATGTGAAAGTGGAAGGGGGGAAAAAATGATTTACAAAACTTGGCAAAAGTGAAATGTAGGTAAGTCTTGTAGAACTCCGTACCAGTGTTTACCGGTCACGAAAAAAACATTCAAGCTACAGGTGTACATCCTTATATTTTTATTTTATGTATTACTTCTTGAAACAAAATCTAGTTGAAAACTGGTAAGAAAAGAAATCGGCTGAAAGGAAACCCTGTCTTGTATGCGAGCTAAATTGCTGCTCGGCTCTTTTCCAATGGTGATTTAGTTAAACGCCAAAGCTTTCTGCTTCGGCAATGGTATAACATTAAATCTGTGCGGTTCATCATTACAGGAGTTTTTTTTTTTTCTTTAATTATTAAACACGATTTCATTTCATTTAACAGAACGACAGTATAAATAGAAAAAATAAGCTTCGAGTTTCTTGTGCAATAAAACCGTTGTAAGAACACAAGGTATTGCTCCTTTTCCCACGATGCTCTTTTATTCCCAAAGTTTTCAGCTACAGATACACATGTTCCACTATGATAATGACTTAATTCTTTTTTTCCGTTAATTTCATTTCAATTTGGTTGAAACGCGTAAAAGAGGCTCAGTATTTACATTAACATAAGTGGAAAAACAACTGTTAAAAGTAGACAAGCTTAACAGAACTACCCTTTTCCCACGATGTTTTTTTCTATGATTATCTGTAAATAAAAATGTCAAAAAGCAAATAGCTGCATGCCACAAAAAAAACAAGTTTTGCTATAAGTTAATTCAATATTTTCATAAATTTCGTTTCAATTTAGCGAAAACTCATAAAAATGATTTAATGTTACGTGTAAAGATATTTAAAAATGAAAGCTCCCTAAGTAGACAAGATTGCAAGAAAAACCTCGTAAAACCTGAATATTGCACCTGTATGATACAGTGTTTCACTGTTTACCAGGCTACAAATCTCCGACTAGTCCATATTGAAAGCATTTTGAAGACGACAATGTAATTATGTGCGACGTAAATGACGGGATTTGTCTTTGAAGGCTAGTAATTACTCCTTTCCTCACAATGTTCCAAAGCCTTCTTCCTCAAGGTCGTGAAAACAAGGGATTATTTTGGAAAGGAGTAATATTCAGCAATTGCTTCTTCTCTCAAAAAGATTTCATTATTTAAATGTTATTTGGTACAAAGAGGTAAAAACCACTTATCTATATACCAGGGTAATAATGAGTTAATGCATTATTTCATAAATTTCAATTCAATTTCGTAGGAACTCGTAAAAAGTGGTTTAGTATTACGTGTGAAAATGCAAAGATAGCGATAACAGAAGTCATTAAAAGGGGCGTTCAAAGCAGATTTTGACACAATTGTTTAAGGTGACGCAATAACGGCGATCGCTGAAAAAGTTTCGGACCAATTATCGACATGGATAGTTACTTTTTGCAGATGCATTTAACAATATTATTGCATAAAATGTGCCTTTTCGGGCCGTTATAAGCATGTATTAACGGGTAAAAACCGGGCGTTAACGGGAGAAAACGTGTATTAATCAGTAAATTCACGCGCCGTTAACGCCCGGCTTTGTACTATCAATATCCTAGATACGGGCCTACCTTGTAAACAACGTTTGTTCTCGTCATATTTTCCCTAGACTCCGACCATCAAACTGTAGGAACTTGTACCATATTAGATCCTTTTTATGGCTTATATTTGATGATATTAGTACACCACAAACAAAATTTTGCACAGGATCTCAGTTTAATCGAGATCTGAACAAAAAATCACTCGTGAAATGTACTCTAAACCAGCTACATTCCACCCACTTTTTAACGTGATCGGTAATTCCCTCGCTTGGTGTAGATCGATCCCTCTAACGTCTTTCAGTTACAGAAATTCATATCCACTCATTCATCCCAGTTGTAATCGTCCAAACGTGTGCAAGTTTATGCCACATAAGTCCACTTTGTATTAAAAATCATTAGAAGTAAATTTACACCAAGATAATCAAAACTGGCAACAGGACTAACGGCCCTTCACTGCCCGTAACAAAAACTTCTTCGCCGACTTCCGGTTTTGACCCGTTTAGGTACAGTACATTTGATGTTCGCTTATTTGTATAAATTCTATGGAAATAGTTTTGCTATCTTTGCAAATTATTGCTAAAATACCTTTATTTTATGCAATAATAGCATTTATTCACGTTTTTTTCGGTCGTTAACATTCGCAGAGGCCCTCAAAATACTTTAACACCCTCGTGCTTCGCACTCGGGCGTTAAAGCATTTTTCAGGCCTCTGCGAATGTTAACGACCTCAAAAACGTGAATTAACCCTATAATGAAAGTCATTTAAAATGGCATTTAAAGCAGATTTTTACCCAATTTTTTTTTCGCGGGGGGGAACGCAATAATAGCTATCGCGTTACTAACGGGGTAGGAAATTTTACAATGAATATGAATCATGCTCTGGCAAAAAGGGGCTTAATGCATCTCCGTGATGCATTATACCATGCAAGACATCACATAATTATAGTTCCATAAAATCCATTTAGCCTAACGATCGACTGAATCATGAGGTAGACTGGTCCTTTGACATACAGAAAGTTCACCAATAGCAAAAAGTTTCAACTCATGTCAGCCTGCGCGGACTGCGCAGGCTGACATGAGTCGATACTTTTTGCAGATGCATTAAGCCCCCTTTTCACAGAGCATGGCGACTCGGTATTCCTCCTGTTTTGTACATGTATCTATCGATATCTACGTTTAAGTTTTTAAAGCCGATTTTGCACGCAAAAAGAAATTAGCAGTCTTTGTTTAGATTATCTTACAAAAAAAAACTTAAAAACAAAATCTGCTTTAATGCCCCTTTAAGACAGCAATCCTAACTCTTAGGCTGCTGAGCGCGACTCAAGGACCTTTTGCGGACACTGTAGATCAAGATCAGACTGCACAGAACGTGCAGTCTGATCTTGGTTCTACACTGTCCGATAAGGAGATATTTTTCCTCCAAAATAACTTTAAAATGGCACCATGTGAGATTTTATTATGGGCTTGAGATTTTCACTGAAGTCATTCAGCAGGTTAAAGTTTAACAGTAAGTAAATTTAACAATAATTGCTTCGTTTTCCGTTATGGTTTTCAGCAATGATATCAGCTAAAAAAGACGTAATTAGAGGTTATTACACAGCTGATGAGGGCCGGAGAGTGATATCGGCCCGCCACCTTGATATCTGCCCCGACGGCTTTAGCCCGAGGGCAGATTTCGAGGTGGAGGGCCGATATCACTCTCCGGCCCTCATCAGCCGTGTAATAATCTGTTTATTACATTCATCGATCATTTGCTCGATTGCTTCGTTTTCTTACATGTTTAAACACTTAAAACAGAGAAATTCTTGTCTTTATTCGACACAACTTTTTTTCCGCGGGTAAACGTCACGTTCATGACGTAATCATGCATCATTCATCATCATCATCGAAATGTTACTATTATTAGTAACAGAATGTAATGAAAATACGTATCTGTGGACCAGAGTGATAATAAGTTTATTCTATATTTCATTAAGTTCGTTTCAATTTCATAGAAACTCGTTAAAAAACGTTTGGTGTTACGTTTGAAGATAGATTGAAATAAAACTCTCCCTATTATTACCTTTGAAGTAGACGACATTTTTTCGTTTTGCTGCGGACCATTTTTTTAAAACAATGTAGCAAATTGAAAAATTGGTCGTGACGAGCAATTTCTCCTTATGTCACAATGTTTTTAAAAATTTTCGTGCATCGAATATTACCTCATATCGATTATCCATATTTAACATATATTTATCGATTGATTTTCAAAAGTTGTCTGCTGCCAGTTTGATTCATGAGGTAACGGGTTAAATAGACTAGATTGCAAGAAGAAAGCCATAAAAAATGAATGTTGCTTTTATATTTTACAGAGTTTTAATGCAAGAGATTCGGGAAGGTCGTAAACATTCGAGAAATTTCACCGAAACCTTACAGAGAGGGCTTTTGTCGGCTTTCGCGGAGGAATTACAGAAAATAGAGCAACACAGACGAACAGCTGTTAATTACAGAGTTTAAAGATAGACGTCCCAGGAAGAAATCTACCATAAAATACGATAAACTGAAAGTTTTGTGGCGGTGGGGTGCTATAAACCATAAAAAGTTAATCATATTTGCAGACGAACTTTGTGCAAGATCTCGACAGAAATCTCGCGTGGCGGTATTAAAACTCGTACGTAATCTCGTCGAGCGAGACTGGTAAAACCATTTGCAACGTTATTTATTTTTTCTGTGTTCGTTTATAATTCATTCTCTATGACAGTCCATTACTCAGAAATGCAAAATTCAGAAAGCAGACGAAAACTCGTTAAGGTTGGGTTTTAACAGTGATTTTACAAAGCCGTTGGGCGATATTATGTCAGATACATTTCTTACATTACACTGTAGAAGACAAGAAATACAATATTAAAGGCGTGTGTGGAGAACAAAACAAGAGGATATGTAAAACTTCAAACTATTCACTTTCTCTTTAATGTCTCAAGGGAAGTCAGAAAAAGTGGGAAAAAAAGTGTAGAACATAGTGGAAAGATAAGTTTAGGAACTTGGATATACAAGTGAAAGAATTAACATAAACAGAGTGATTATTCACGGAAACGCTTGCCTCTAAGCAAAGGAAATTTACCAGGTACGTTCATCTAAACAAAAATGAAATACTTTACCCTTATCAAAAAGAAAACAATTAACCCTAATTGGCCAGCAACACGCGAGAACGGGCATTCGGACATTTGCGTAAGGTGTTGTCCCGGATCAGCTTGCGCTGTCCGCGCAGGCTGATCCGAGACGACACTTTCCGATCGTGTGTGATTTTCTGTTTCACGCAAGTCTACTGTAGGACAAAATCTGACGTAGTCGTAAAGTGCCGTCTCGGATTAGCCTGCGCAGGCTGATCCGAGACGACACTTTACGCAAATGTCCGAAAGCCCCTTTTTGCACGTTGCAGACCATTATATACAACAAAATTGAAGACTCTTCCAGGCTCTTGCAGACGACAAATTAGTCGTGGATACAATGACGGGATTTACCTATGAACAGGTAGGAAACATTGTGGGAAAAGGCCAAAATGCTGGTTACCAGCATTTTGGCCTTTTCTCACAATGTTTTCAGAAGCTTCTTTCTCAATGTTTGACTTTGAAAAAAGAGAAAAGAATAGGTAGTAGCAGAAAAGAAAACTACATGTATTTGTGTTTACCACTTACGCTTGACAATAAAATATGTAAAGAAGGCACTTTTTTACATCTTTATCCTGGAAAAATAAAGCGCTGGTTTGAAGATTAGTTGGGTCGGGCCTAGAAACTTATCCACGAGTCAGGCGTTACAATCTTTAATGTTTTTTCATTTTGATATGACAAAGTTGCAGATTCGAAGGCCGGAGGAGAAAAAAAAATCTTGTTTGGGTTACAGGTAACATATCGGTTTGAGCCATGCTTTGGGAAAAGCGTGTTTAATGCATATCCGTGATGCATCATACCAAGCAAGTCAACACTTGCTTTTAAATCCATAAAATCCATTTTTGACTAAAACTTGACTGAATCATGAAGCAGAATGGTCCTTTGACAAGCAGAAACTTCAAAGATAGCAAAAAGTTTCGGCCCATGTCAGCCTGCGCGCACTGCAATTACTGTGAATGTGTTTCTTTGTATTCAGTAAATCAGCCTTATTAGCATTCATCATACAGGCACATTCGATAAGTAAGACCCAAAAAATAAACATGCTTAATGCATCTGCATCTGGGCAGGCTGACCTGGGCTGAAACGTTTTGCTATTGGTCAATTTTCTGTATATCGAAGGACCAGTTTACCTCATGATTAAATCGGTTATTACAAAAAAGTGGCTATCATGGATCCATAAGTATTTGATGGCTTGTTTGGCATAATGCATTACGGAAATGCATGAAGCCCTCTTTTACCATGGTATGGCTCATTTGTATTTATATGTGATGAAAGTACAGTCTAATCTGAGTTAAACGAGCACCTGAGGCAATCCCAAAATGTGCTGGCATAAGACATGTGGTCGTCTAGTATAGGCCATCTCAACACATTTGCTTTCTCTTGGACCTCAGTAAATAATTGCTTGTTTATCTGACCTAGACTTAAGTGTTTACCGCTGTCCAGTTCTTAATTCTACCGGACGAAAAATTAAGTGTTAGATTTGTCCAGTTGTGGAGATAAATAAGATGAACTCAAAACCAAAGGGGTTATCTCAGATAGGATAGAAAATATTGTGGGAAAAGGAGATAATCCTTGTTACTAGCATTTTCTCTTTTTCAGTCTATCTTTATAAAAGTCCTTTTTCTCAATAAATTTTTCTCGATAAATGGCGGGCTTGTTTGTTAAAGGATTACATGGCATTAAAAATAGGAAAATACGTGTGTTTAAGATATTGTTTGCGCAGCAGGACAATTTTAAATTATGTCATAGAAGCTTTATTCTCTAATAGAACCGTAACATCAAACCCTTTCACTGCAAGAGTAATAGATTTTTTTCCTAGCATGGATAAAGATCAGGCCGCAAGTAAGTTGCGATCGAGTTTTCAAATCTTATATTATCTCATATTCAGAGACCAAAAATGGTGGTCTGTACAGTGCCCGTGAGGAAGTTTGTTTCCCTTTTTTCTTTACAGTTAATTGTTGAAACGATGTTGTATACCACATTCAAAATTATTCCAGTCATATTCAGAGTGAAAGCTTTGATTTTCATCTATGTCTACTGTTTGACCAGTATTAGGCTAGGGCTCTGAAGTGTTGTGCCCAAGGACACTCCAGTGACAAATCTGGAGCTTCCAGGTTTCAGATCCTATACCCTTTACCATTGAACCACGTAGCTTTAAATGGTAATTACTGATTGAAAATAGTCATCTGAGTCATGCTCAGTAGAAAGGAAGCTTAATGCAACTGCAAAAAGTATCGATGTTAGCCTGTGCAGTCTTCGCAGGCTGACATGGGTCGAAACTTTTTGCTACCAGCCATGCTGTGTGAAAAGGAAGCTTAATGCATCTGCAAAAAGTATCGACCCATGTCAGCCTGCGCAGTCTGCGCAGGCTGACATATGTCGAAACTTTTTCCTATTTTTGAATTTTCTGCATGCCTAAGGAGCATTCTACCGCATGATTCAGTCCATTGTTAGATAAAGTGTATTTTATGGATCCATAATTATATGATGACTTGAGAGTTGATTGGTACATTGCATCACAAAGATGCACGCAACCCCCTTTTGCCAGAGTGCCGCTCATTTATCTATTTTGCGCTCAGCCTGGATTAATTAATTACGACTTGAAACAAATCTTCCAGCAGGCGACTTTGGAGAACAGCATTTGAAAAATATGGAAAATCAAGATATACATAAGAACATGAAAACATTTTGGTAAATGGAGAAATTGCTCGTTACGACTTAAATAGCTCTCAAAATTGGTCTTCTGCTTGAAGAAAAAAATAGTTGTCTGCTTTGGTAAATGTGTTCATTTATTGCATGCGCGGTTGGACCATTTTAAATTATGTCATAAATGTCTTTTTCCTATAATAGAAACCCCGTACTTTAAACTTTATCCTGCTAAATAGCTAAAATGAATTTTTCAATTCGATAGTAAAAACCCAAATATTGCTATTTCAAAGGTATGTTTGAGGGAATAATATCTCCTTATCGGACAGTGTAGATCCAAGATCAGACTGCACGTTCTGTGCAGTCTGATCTTGATCTACGCTGTCCGCAAAAGTTCAGTGAGTCACGCTTAGCGGCCTGAGGGTTAAAATGACGGTTTTTCTGTATAGATTGCATAAATAACTGGACTACCGGGGTTAAATTATTACGCTGGATTTAATTTGAATACGACAAATAAACCCCACACTGGAGAATTTAGACGCGGATACACTGCTTAAATGAAATATGGATTTTCAATCAGTCCTACGCTAGATTTGGTCTTCATTCGATCGTATAACCTTACTTTTCTTCCTTTTACAGCCATTTCTGGTAACAGTGCAAGTTTCACCAGTTCAGAACACCTAGCCGAGCTTTACGATTTACTTCATTTGGCGATAAGCGGCAGTCTTTGTGTTTTATCAACGAGATTCAATTACGGATTACGTGCTGTGGTTACCTGACATATCTAAAGAAGTTTATTGAATTTAAAACAAGTGCGCAGATTGGAGAGATATCGTCGAGGCTTTCATGTGAAGTGGTAATCAACGTTGTTTCTAGCTGCACGGAATGAATCGAGTCGAATCCAACCGGAACAACTCTTGGATTGAATTAAACTCTGACTACATGCCAGTGGAGATCGCCCTTTCTTACACATCATTAATTGTACACTAAACATTGTTTATTGTTCGACTTATTCAGTTAGGACGTAACATACGATAGAGGTTTGATAAATATTTTTAAGGTAAAATGATTGTATATAAATCCGATGACGTTTCCATGAGTATGGAATTCTCAGAGGAACGCCACCAAGCTTATTTAACAATGGATAACAACACAGAACTTGATCTTCCTGACAGTGCCAAAAGTTGTATTCATACAGCAACAATAGCGGTCTGTACAGTACTGGTGATCTTTGTCTTATTTCTTGGATGTACTGGCAATGGTGTCGTGTTATTTAACGCGTTGACTACAAAACGGATGCGCCATAATTTCGATCTGTTGGTGATCAATCTGGCCGGGGCAGACTTCATAATGTGTACATGTTTATCACCTATTTTCTTGTTTCTGTTGTTTTCTGACTCGACTATACCAAGAGTGTTTTGTGGCAGCATCATGTTTCTTGGAGTCACAAGCGGCTTGTTGTCCTTGTTGAGTATAGTTTGTATTGCTTTTCACCGTTATTGTCGTATGATTGGCCGCCTTAAACAATCTCTAACCTTGTCGCAAACATCTGTCGTTATAGTAGTTGTGTGGATGACGAGCGTGACAGTGGCTCTTGGTGGAACATTCTTTGTAACTTCGTCATGGGAGGAAGGAATGATAAATAAATGCCAGAGTGTAATCACCGGGGACAGTGTGAATACAGTGACCAGCAATTTTGTGTTATATTTCTTGTCACCTACCACAATGGTTAGTTTAACCGTAATTATACTGTGTTACGGGCTAATGGCGCGGATTGTTCGGACGCAGAGCTGTAATGAATTCGTGGGAGCATCCGTCCGGAATGCCGATTATTTAAATGAAACGAATCGTGAACAATTGAACAGTGACAGCCATTGCTCGGATAACGAAATCGCAAATAATTCACCGCCCCCTGGTGTGGAGTCGCAAATGGACAATGGAAGCCGAGCAATAACGATGTGCTTTGTGGTTAGTATTACAGTGGCATTGTGCTGGGCACCATTAGTTATATCACAGTTTATTGAACTGGTTACCGGGGAGTCCATTATTCTGTATCAAGTGAAACTATGCGGAATAGCCCTTATTTTTCTTAATAGTGCTCTTGATCCGTATTTGTATGGGCAAACAAATGGTCGAATCAAGCACAAATATGCAGTCATTTTGTACAATTTCGCGAGATGTGAGTGTAAATTTCAAAGGCGAACACAAATCAAGAAGAAGAACAACCCACGAGCTCTAACAGGGCCTGTCCAATCAGCTCCATTTACACAAGATACAAACTCTGTTCTGATTGGCTGTCAGGAATCTGAATGTCCCGAATGCTTAATGACGTCATTTCCGTTACGTAAAGGACGATGTTACCAAAATAATATCAATTTTTCACAAAATCTTTTATTAATCAATTATAATGAGGGTGATTACACAACAAAATTAGCATCTAACGATATTTTTTAATGACGAAATATATTGAATTAAGTGTACGTCTAATAAATCTACATCTGTGGATCTGAACCGCTCAGCTACTCGATGTATAATACGTACTTTTAAACGAGAAATGTACTTCTTTCCAAACCTTCTCGATCGTTTGAGAACGGTTACGAGTATTTTGAAAGCTGTTTTCAGCCTTAGCCAAACAGCACTCAAATGATTGCATTCGTCTTTCAAATGGTAGAATACATTGTGGAAGAAAGAGGAAATGTTGGTTACTAGCATGTTTTCCTGTTCCCTTAAAGATTTTAAATGGCTAAAATCTAGTGGAATTCCTAGCCCATCCACACACCCCTCCCCCTTCAAAAAAAAAAAGTATGTGTGTCGTAAACAGGCACTTTTGTTACATACCTTGGCCCTCTATAACTTTATATTTCTTGTATATTAGATTATATAGGGCGAAGTTTCTCAAAAAGTGCCCGTTGTGGTTAATCACCCGAGTCATATAGTATGATGTCATGAGAGTGATGGGTAGAAACTTAGCGACAATACAAAATACTGAATTTTCCGATTGCAACGATTGTGTGGCACGGTGATATACTAGTATTTTACCTCAGAAGTCCAGATAATAGGGGGGGGGGTTGTCATCAAATTCTTGTACATTATTTCCTCACTTAGATCTATGGTATTTAGAATACCACAATTGTTGTATTCAAATCAGTATGATGATGTCATATCTGATGTAATGAAAATAGACGCAGTTACCGTTTGCTAAACGGGAACCATGCCATTTAAACGCCCAAAAATTGCACCTTTTTCCTGAAGATGACAGTACGGTTTATAGGCTACCATTGCAAAAAAATAAAACAATAGCTGTATTTATCGATCTTTAAATACAGGAATTTTTTATTTACGGCATGAAAAATAACAAGTTTCCTTTATAAGAAACAGTCTTATTCTTGAGAATTTCCAAAATTTGAAAACAACGCAATTTCTGATGTGCTAAACCGTAAATTTCTAAATCTAGAATAAGATTGAAAACACCAGCTACTCGTACTTTCTACAGTCGAGATTCCTTGTAATTCCTGTTATTAATCCCTTCAAGCGCCATAGGCGAGAATGGGGACTGTTGGGAACGTGCAGTCTGATCTTAGATCTATACCATCCGCTAATGTAGTCAAACCCTTTCTGAGTCTCTGTGGATTTTACTTTTAAAGCCTTTGAATAAGGTTGAATTTGTATTAGCCAAGCTCGCTGAAAAGGGAGGTTAACGTATCTTGCGTGATGTATCATACTAAGCAAGTTGGTACATAATTAGGGATCCATAAAATCCATTTTGTCCAACAAGCAACTATATTATGGGTTGAAATGGTCCTTGGACATGCAGAAATTGACCAACAGCAAAAAGTTTCAACCGAGGTCAGCCTGCGCGGACTGCGCAGGCTGACCTCGGTCGATACTTCTTGCTAATGCATTAAGGCCCCCTTTCACAGAGATGGCTCATATCTCGTTTCCAAGCAATTCATCTGGGGAAAATTGGATTTTGTGGATCCATGATCATGTGACACATTGCTTAGTATATAACGCATCATGGAGATGCATTAAACACCCACCCCCCCCCCTTTTAGCAGAGCATGGCTCATTTCAAATGAACTTTTATACTATTAGGAATCCAATCATTGAGTTGCAATAAGACTTACTGATTACCTTAATTTCGTGGAGGAAAAAAAAGTAATATTTTAACATTAAAGAAAAAATAGTGACTATTGTAATTATTGTGTGCTGTTGTGTTATGCTTAGATGTGTTCAACTGAAGCGCAAGTTAATAAACATGCTTCTCTCTTAACTTTAAAGTCCTTTTCTTTTTGCGCAGTATGTACTGCCTGTGTCATCTACCCAGTGTAAGACTGGGGGCACACGCCTTGCCTAAGGGCACCTACACCATGCTCGGCTCAAGCATGGAACTTACTCAGAACATCTTGTTAGTCGTGTTTCCAGACGATAGAATTCTAGACTCGTCCACCTTGAAAGCATTTGAAAACAATAACTTTGGTAATTTATATCGTGGATGATGAGTTTTGTAGTTCAAAGGGTAGAAAACGCTGTGGGAAAAGGAGTAAAAGCTAATTGCAATATTTTCGGCCTTTTTTCGCAAAGCCTTTGTCTTTAGATTCAAGATAGCATGATATTTGTCTGGTATAGGGTTAACCCTTTGCCACACAATGCCGACTTTTAACACCCATGGGAAAAAAATATTTTGAAAACATGGTAGGAAAAGGAGAAAATGCTGGTAACCAGCATTTTCTCCTTTTCCCACAATGTTTTGTACCCTTTCCAAAGCAAATTTCAATTTTTGAGTCACATTTATTTGGTCGTCTGCAAATGCTTTCGATTTGGACCTGCCTTAAATTCTGTCGTGTGGTAAAAAGTTAAAGGAAGATACATTTTTTATGTTTTTTCCGTTGTTTTTGTTACCTTTTGATCCATTTTAATCACATTCAAAATTCCGTAACTACATTTAACCCTTTACCAAACGATCACAGCTTTTAACGATCCTAAGGAAGAATCCTGTTGAAAAGACAGTGGAAACTGGGCAAAATGCTGGTCATCAGCATTTTCTCCTTCTCCCATGGTGTTTTCTACCATTTCGAAGACAGAAATCATCTTTTAAGTAAACTGTTATACTTTATTTATTGTCTGCAAATTTTGTCATGTTGTAAAGATTTAAAACTCAAAATTTGATGTTCTGATTTCCATACGAAAACAATGAAAGAATACTATCACAGAAAAGGATCCTTATAGATTTATACAACTCTGAAGCCATGTAACTTTTACATCGAGAAGTCATTGACTACTAGTACCCTCTGTCATGTGAACTTGACAAACGTGAGAAACAAAGGGGAGTTTTTCTGTCTCTTGCTATGAAAAAAGATAATGGTAATATCTCCCTTTAATGAATCCTTTACCAAACAATCCCGAGTTTTAACGAGCCCAATTAAGAAGGCCTTTTTGAAAACATTGTCAGGAAAGGAGAAAATGCTGGTAACCAGTATTTTCTCCCTTTCCTACAATGCTTACTACGCTTTCAAAGATAAATCCCTGATAAAGATAAATACCCGTTCTTGAACCACATTTAATTTGTCGTCTACAAATGCTTTCAAATGCCCGGCCGGGTAGCGCACTGGCTAGCGTATCGGACTTATGACCTGGAGCCTGCGGGCTCGATACCCGGCTGCGGCGAACCTTCTTTCCGACGATTTTTCGCCTCCTACCGCTGATGCATGTGAGAAAAGTAGTCAGTGGCTTTGGAAAGAAAGTTGTGTCAGTTCTAGTGTGAGAAAGCCAGGAAACACATGGGTGCGTCACTGACCGCCATAATATGACTTAAGCTGTTAAAATGGCGTTAAAATTTCCAATACAAATCCAAAATCCAAGTAAAATACGCGAACAGAAAAGTTTTCGAATTTTTCAAATTCGCGAAATCGCAAAAATTTTCCTGTCGCAAAAATTTCCACGTATACAGTATTTCTAGACTGGAAATTTCACTTGTATTTATTCAGCGTTTCTTTACCACACGACAAAATTTTAGAACGGTCGAATTTGAGAGCACTTGCAGACTACAAAATTTATACGACACAAATGATGGGGATTTGTATCAGATGGTATAGTAAGCATTGTGGGAAAAGGAGAAAATGCTGCTTACCAGCATTTTCTCCTTTTCCCTCAGTGTTTTCAAAAGGCCTAGTTCACAGGGTTGTTAAAACTCAGGATTGTGTGGTAAGGATCAAAGGGTTAACATTAATCTTGTTTCATGAATCATACAGCTTTTATGGGCAGTTTCGCTCAATGAAAAAATATATATATATGAGCAATGCTCTGTGAAAATGAGGCTTAATGCATCTGCGAAAGGTATCGACCCAGGTCAGCCTGCGCAGTCCGCGCAAGCTGACCTGTGCCGAAACTTTTCGCTATTGGTCAATTTTCTGTATGTCCAAGGACAAGTTTACCTTATGATTAAGCTGTTGGTTTCAAAAAGTGGCTATCATGGATCCATAATAATGTGATGGCTTGTCTTGGTATAATGTATCACGGAGATGCAATAAGCCCCCTTTTGGCAGAGCACGGCTCACACACACACACACACACACACACACACACACACATATCTCTCTTTCTTTCTCTCTCTCTCTCTCTCTCTCTCTCTCTCTCTCTCTCTCTCTCTCTCTCTCTCTCTCTCTCTCTCTCTCTCTCTCTCTCTCTCTCTCTCTCTCTCTCTCTCTCTAAACCCTGTACCCTATACTAAACAAGCCCATGTTTTACTGACCCTGAGGAATAAACCTTTTCAACCCGTATCCGGCTAAATAAGTGAAATGAAACTTTCAAACCGATAGTAAAAACCAGAATGTTGCTATTTCAAAATTATTTTTTGGACAAAATATCTCCTTATCGAAGAGTGTAGATACAAGATCAGACTGCACACCTTGTGCAGTCTGATCTTGATCTACACTGCCCGCAAAAGGTCAGCTAGTGACACTTATCAGCCAAAGGGTTAAAACATTGTGGGAAAAGGTAACAGTATTTCCTCCTTTACCCATTACACCTTCTACTCTTTCAAGGACATATCCCATCTTTTGACTGGCGTTAATTTGTTGTCTACGAATGCTTTGAAATTAGTCCGATGTAAATTTTGTTGTTTGGTTAAGCGTTTAAAGGCTGACTAAATTAGAAAAAAATAATGATAAACCCATAAATTTATGTTGCTTTTGTAGACATTCAAGAGCAAGATACATCAAACTCCATTCTGTGCAGTCGGATTTTTGATCTGCAATGTCCTCCTTTATAAATAGGTGTTTATTCTGACGAAAAGGTCAAAATGCAATAGTCTTGTCTGTTCTTACTGACTCAAACTTCATTTACATACTTGGGGCTCTACCGGTCTATTTATTACATGTATTTAAAAAAAAAATGAATTTCATTCAGCTTATTGGTATAAAATGGGTATTTTACATCTGAAAACGTCAAAAAGCAAGGCTCGTAAGTAACATATGTTGGGGTTTATTTCAAGACCGAAAACGTCTGTCAGATTCATCAGCTACTTTAGGGGTCAACTGTTGTCCAAACGATAAAATATGAAAAAATATAGACTGTTCCAAAACTATAACATTAGTTCAGTGAACGACAAATAAAGTATGTCATGAATCCTGAGATCTGTCTTTGAAAGGGTAGAAAATATCATTGAAAAGGGGGGGAAATAGTATTTACCAGCATTTTCTCCTTTCTTCCAACTTTTTTTTTTCCTTTTTTTTTGCCGAGCCTCGGTAGCTCAGCTTACAGGACTTGAGAACAGGGGGTCGCTGGTTTGATCCCCGGCTCGGCCAATTTCTTTCCGAGGATTGATGCTAGTCATTGTGATAGGACTCATTCCTCTCTCTCCCCTGACCTTTGTTTCGACGATAGTTATGTGGGAAAGCAGCCAGTGACTTGGAAAGAATATTGTGCGGAGTACTGTTAAAAAGACCCCAGGAAAGCATGGATAGGTGCACCGGCCGCCACGATATAACTGGAATAAGGTTGAAAACGGCATTAAACATCATACAGTAAATCAATACAATCAATCCAAACTTTTTTTTCAAAAAGGCCTTCTTTCTCAGGTTCATTTAAACACGGGATTGTTTGGTAAAGGGTTAAAAAATACATTAAATGAAATTGGGCGGAAATATAAAAACGAGGTTTTATAATACTTATTTAGAGATTTTATCCCCGTCGAGGTGTGAACTTTAATAGACTCGAGGTGTCGCTACAGCTTTGTACTTAATCTCTTTACCACACAATCCCGAGTTTTAACGATACTGAGGAAGGAGGCATTTGAAAACATTGTGGAAAAAGGAGAAAATGCTGGTAACCAGCATTTTCTCCTTTTCCCACAATGTTTTCTACTTTTTCAAAAACAAATATCATTATTTACGTCATGTTTATTTTCTTCTATACAAATGCTTTCAATATGAATGAATATAAATTTGTTGGTGTAGTAAAGCGGTATGACCCTTTACCCGTCCAGTGCCAAAATTAACAAATTTTGAATTTAAATGATGTTTTACGCTGTTTGCAACAGTTATTTCTTGTTCGTTTATTTGCTGTTTATTTCTTTACTTAACGACAAAATTATCGACTGACCCAAATTGACAGCATTTGCAGACGACAAATACAGTGTGGCTCAAATGATGAGATTTGTCTTCAAAAAGGGTAGAACTTAGAACATTTTATTACAGTAAATATAGGCCTCTGGCCCAAAATACATGTCATGTTTACAAATAAGTATTGACTATGCCCTTGTTATACTTGTATGTAGGAGTAAAGCAAAATAACAAAAACTCCCTCAGTACTTTGATTGGAACATCTAAAAGATAGTCAGCAGTAAACTATTGGATGATCAACTTAGAGCAATCTTGACCGGTACATTTTTTTACCAATGAATAACAAATGAACCGAATGAATGGAAGACATGCTTGCACGTGATGTGTGACAGACCAATTACGCAGCTGATTTCATTCATCAGTATGTCTGATGTGAAAATGTTATGGATTACATTACAGGTTATTCTTAGAACAACAAATACATACTAAGATTAGGTTTTTCTGTATTGAATGCATATTTATCTGATTTAGTGTTAGACAATTATCATTTTGTATAGAATATTCGTCTGCTATACGTAACAATTTGGATATATAAAGGGACAGAGATTTCAGTTTTCTAGGACAATGTATTTGAAGAATATCATAAAGGTCGTTTGGACTATCGCCTTTGTCGTACCACGTTAACAAAAAGTTTGACCGAGCAATTTTAAATTCAGGACAATAAAAGAAAACATGTATTTCGTCCTCAATAACCCGCAAACCGTTGCGTTGGAAACAAAATTCACATAACCTGTCTTGTCTTGGGATATTGCGGTGACGGCCGGTTTCAATTTTAAATTTATGGCTGGCACAACGGAACTTAGCCAACGATTTTCTTAAATCAAATCTTAACGACGTTCGCGACAGTTTCCATTTTCACGCTTCGTGTAACTATCACGCTCACCTTTTACTCGAAAAACAGAACAGAACAGAACAACATTTTATTTGACGTGTACACAGTACATAGTCATATTTACATCAAAAGTCAAATAAATTCCAAGGTCACCCTCTCTTGCTCTCTTTCTCTCTCTTTCTCTCTGTTTCTGTCTCTCTCTCGCGTCCTTCTCTCTATCTCCCTCGCTTTCGCTCTCTTGCACGCTCTCTCATTCTTTCACTCTGCTCAAGTCATGTAAACTGTATTGAACAAAAAATGCTAATTTAATAATTACAACAAGTATAAGGAATCAACTGAGGACGATGATATATGAATATAGTGTATCTGTAAACTTCGTTTGGAGAAAAAAAATAATAATGATACTAACTGTAAAGTGTGTTAAATCGTAGTGAAAAAGCTGATGTCAGATAATTACCGAACATAGACAATACATTTAGGTCGTTACTCGACAGTAAAGAGATAAGTTTAAACATACTAGGTCTGATATAAAAATACTTATCTAGGTACTTCCGACGTAAGTGTTTGTATTTCGGGCACACTAGCGAAAAATGAAACTCGTCCTCAATTTCGCCACTTTGGCAAATTTGGCATAGCCTTTCATTTCTCGGTATATTATTTCTAGAAAATCTTCCAGTCTGAATCTGGAGGGAATGGGCTGAAATCCTTAATTTACAAATATATGAACGGGATTAAAGAGGCAAATTGTCTAAGTACTCTTCGCTTTCAAAAATTGACTTAACATGTTTGTAAAGGGTAAGCATGGTACTGTTACTGATTTTTGCAAACCACTCTTGCTTAAAGCAATCTATTATGCGTTCCTTTAAAAGAGGCACAAATTCCTTTACATCAAATGTTGGATTAATAAAAACTTCAGAAAAACCAAAATCGTCAAAAATACTCTTAACGTCTGAAACCCAATTTTTCTTCCCTTTAAGATAATCACCATACGCATCATTATAAATATTTTGTATTATTATGTTATCTGAATTCATAATTTTAAACCAATACTTCACAATTCGTATGTATCTGGTAATATACAAAGGATATCTACCTAATTCACCATAAACTGCCATATTACATGATCTGTTATTAACACAAAGTACATGTATACGTTTACAAAACTTAAGGTGTATTCGTTCAATTTCTTTAGATTTACTTTTTCCCCAAGTCTCACAAGAATATCCTAAAATAGAACCAACAAATGCGTCGAACAATTGACAAAGTATTTTAGCTGACAATCTAAATTTTGAACAGTTTACTAAAAGAACATTTAAGGCTTTCAGCGCTTTTGAAGAGAGATATTTTCGGTTTTGTGCAAAACTACCAGTGTAATGAAATAAAGTCCCCAAATAACTAAAATTATCTACTCGAAAAACGGTGAGCACCTAACACTTCTTCTTGCCACACTTGTCAATGTCTGCAGAATGGATAAACCAAGAACTAAAACGGGTCGTTTCATGTCAGCAAAACGAAGAAAAAAGCATTTGAATCAAGCCAAATAATTATCTGCGAGGCAAGAATCCAAAATTACGCTTTCAAAAGATCGGACTGAAAGTCAAAGTGAATCACCTAACTACGTCACCTAACAACGGAAATATGGACACAGATGCTACTACTAGCGCTCTATTTGGCAGACGTATCGTCGAGCTAAAACATCTTTTCAGATGCAGATGCAGATGCTTTCAGTTTGGTCTAGTCCAAAATTACGTCACTTGGTAAAGACTTGCAGAAAACGAGGGGTCTGTACATAACTCTTTCTTCTCCTTTACCAGGTTATCCCTTAGCTTGATGAGTCTGCAGCAGACAACATTAGAAAACATCGATGTCAAAAGGAGAAATTGCTCCTAATGATTGATTTCTCCTTTTCACACAATGATTTCTGACCCATCACAGAACTGTGTTACATGAATACCAGGTTTTGGTTTAGCGTCTGCAAACGCGTCAAATTTAGAAGAGTCTAAAATTAATCGTTTGGAAACGGGTTAAATGTTAACATCAGTATTACATTTATATGCTATGAATTGGTTTATGACCAACAAACTTGATTCTTATAAATATTGTTGTATTATTGAAAAAATTGAGATAATTTACTTCATATAATGTCTTTGTCTTTGACAAACTCTACATTTACGAGTACTCATTAGTTAGTGCCCCATCCACAAACTTAAAATGTATTTTCTTAAAAAATAAGGCTGGTGACCTATTTGTTTTAAGCCTAATTCTTTTAGTTTAGTACCTGAATATAATTTATAAAAAAAAAAATCTGAATGTTAGAACATTTAGAGAAATAACTTTAACAGATACTCTTTGTTTTTTGGGTTTTTTTCCAAAATAAAGGTGTTTTAGCCATAAATTAAGGGGTTTTTTTTAAAGATTGATACTCAGTATACTCTAAATTATTATTATTTTTTTTTTTTTTAATTTGATGTTTCACCAATACAATGACATAAAATTTGCTTATAATTGTTGTCATTTAAAAAAATATACATAGACTTAGTTTTCATAGGTGAAATCCTAAACTGCCGCAATGCAGGGTGTACTAAAAGAAGTATTCATAGAATTTTTCAAAAGCTGGTGACCCCCTCTTTTTATCTCCTATTTTTGTAGATCAGATAATAAACTATCACCAAACAAAGTTTCATGAAATTCTGAATGTTTACAAAAAAAAACTGTAGCGATCGTCTTTAAATCAATCAATAAATATTGTTCTGGGATCAACAATGATTGAAACTGTTTATAAAAATCACACCTACTCGAGTCATTGATAGAAGAATGCCAATCAATAAAGTGGTTACTGTCTCCAACAGTTTGGGATATCCGCATACCATTCCATACCCATATCGAAAAAAGAGGTTTTTAACTTTTGTTACCCAGGTTATTCGACCTACATTGTCTAGAGATTTTAACATTTCATAACATTGTTTTGGGTATCTGTGTTCCTCCATATGAATTAGTTTACACCAATATTTAGTACAATCAGTGTGATAAGTAACCCAGTGAGGTAATCTCCCACATTCCCCAAGCGCCAAAGCCTTATTTACTGAACTATTCACTACTAGAATTTTTTTTGCAGAATTCACTTTGGACTGATTTAATGATCTCAAAATGCTCTGTTCCCCATATACAAGACGCATAACAAAGGATAGGTTTCACAATAGCGTCAAAAAGTTTGAAAGTTTCGATCGTTTAGTAAAAGATGACCAAATTTACGCTGGTATTTACTAAGTGAAATGATTGCCTTTTCTGCTTGTGAGGCTAATTTGATTTAGCGGAAGTCCAAGATAGCATTGGAGTGAATAAAAGACCCATGTATTTATAAAAAGATGTGGTTTTTATTGGATTACCATTATAGTTCCATTTTGGATAGATCACCCAAGGACAATTTCTTGAAGAAGAGCACATGCTCGATAGTGACTAAAAACATATGTCGAACAAGAGCACCACATGCAGGTGCCAACAAATGGCTGTTGTTTTTCGACGGATAAAGATTTCCCTAACAAGTTTTGAAAAGGGTCACCCCAGAAACATTTCTGTAAAATTATTTCAAAATCTGACCAGCCGTTCCAGAGAAGAAGAATTAAGAAATTCCTCTTCATGTCCCTATAGTGCAAATAGCCCCCACCACCAGAGCCATGTTTCTTGACAGATCACAATTTTGCGAACAGTTTTTGAAAAGAGTCACCCAAGGAACATTTCTGTGAAATTATTTCAAAATCTGACCAGCGGTTTAAGAGAAGAAGAATTTTTAAGAATTTCTTCATGTCCGTATCGTGTAAATAGCCCACAGCCATCAGAGCCATGTTTCATGATGGATCAAAATTTCTCGAACAGTATGCGAAAAGGGACACCCAAGGAACATTTCTGTGAAATTATTTCAAAGTCTGACCAGCCGTTTCAGAGAAGAAGAATTTTTAAGAATTTCTTCATGGCCGTATAGTGCAAGCAGCCCCAAGTCACCAGAGCCATGTTTCTTTACGGATCAAAATTTTGCAAACAATTTTTGAAAAGGGTCGCCCAAAGAACATTTCTGTGAAATTATTTCAAAATCTGACCAACCGTTTCAGAGAAGAAGAATTTTTAAGAATTTCTTAATTTCCGTATAGTGCAAGTAGCCCCCAGTCACCAGAGCCATGTTTCTTGACGGATCAAAATTTCGTGAACATTGTTTGAAAAGGGTCACCCAAGGAACATTTCTGTGAAATTATTTCAAAATCTGACCAGCCGTTTCAGAGAAGAAGAATTTTTGAGAATTTCTTCATATCCGTATAGTGCAAGTAGCCCCCAGTCACCAGAGCCATGTTTCTCGACGGATCAAAATTTTGCGAACAAGTTTTGAAAAGGGTCACCCAAGGAAAATCTCTGTGAAATTACTTTAAAATCTGACCAGCGGTTTCAAAGGAGAAAATTTTTTAAGAATTCTTAGAAAATTCCATTTGGTTGCCATGGCAACCAGAGTTTTTGATGAAATCAAATTCTGTGAAGAAGTTTTAAAGAGGACCTCCCAAGGAACATTCTAGCCAAGTTTGGTCCAAATTGGCCCAGCGGTTAAGGAGGAGATGATGTTTAAAGAATTGTCGACGACGCACGACGCACGACGGACGACGCACGACAAACGACGGACACCGGGTGATCCTAAAAGCTCCCTTTGAGGGCGTTGTGCTCAGGTGAGCTAAAAATCAGGAAAATAATCCAATAAGTAAGTAGTAAGCATAGTAGGAAAAGGGAAAAAAAAGGATTAATTTCCTACGAATCCTAACTCAGAATTGTAAAGCTGTTGTTTTTTTTCTCTTTCTTTCTTTCTTTTCTTTTCTTTCTTACTTTCTTTCTTTCTTTCTTTCTTTCTTTTATTGACATGATTATACCAATTAGAACAAACGATTCATAAATCAAGTAAAAAGTATTGTGCAAAAAGAAGAATTGTTTATACTGTATATTCTGTAATTTGTTTTCCAATACATGATAATTAATAAATTGTGAAGGGTCAGACTACCCACCTGGCACAAATAATGTGTGAAGAATTATGAAAGTTGTTAACTGGAAAATATTGTTAATTGCTAAATTTGTAAGCCATAAAGGTGTGAAAGTGTGAAATAAACTACATGTAATATGCCATATATTCTCCCAGCATTTTATCCATTTTCCACCCGTTTTGATACAATATCATTCTCGTGCTTTCAATTTGGACAAGTCAAAATTGTGTTGTTTGGTTGATTGATTGTATTGTGTTTAACGCCGTTTTCAACATTATTTCAGTTACATCGCGGCGGCCAGTGCACCTATCCATGCTTTCCTGGAGTCTCTTTTACCAGTACTCCGCACAATTTTCTTTCCAAGCCACTGGCTGCTTTCCCACATAATCATCGTCGAAACAATGATCAGCGGTGGGAGAGGAATGAATCCTGTCGTAGTGGTGTTGTTTGGTAATGGGTTAAAAGTGTGTTTGTGTGTTTTATAAATCCGTGTCTAAGCCATCAGCGTTGATGTTGATTTCAAATAGCCATACGAAGGAAAGCTTTGAAAACATTTTTGGAAAAAAAGAAAATGCCGGTTTCCAACATTTTCTTTTCTCACAATATTTTGGAAAACATACTGGTACAGATTGCGAAAAATAAGGTATATTTCAAGTGTTGTGTGCATTTTTTTTTTTTTTTTTTAATTCTTTAACTTGGAAAAAGTCTTAGATGTGCTTTTAAAAATGAAAATTTAGACCAAAGACCGAACTGTAATGATGTTCACGCTGATCTTTGTCTATACTTCCTGCAAAATACGAATTAAGTTGGGGGCTGCAGAAAAAATGAATAATAAGGATAAATTCATACAACTTTTTTTTCTTTTTTCTTTTATGTGTTAATGTAATGTTACATGTATGGTAAAAAGATAAAATATTAAAACTCAAATACATAATATAGTTTGCTTTTTCGAGTTAAAATGGATTTCCACCGAAAAGACTCTGACAAAAAAATAGATTCCAATTTGGTCTAGGCAGATCCTGAATCTGCCTAGCCAAACTGGAATTCTAATTTGGCCCAGGCAGATCTGGAATCTGCCTAGACCAAACAAGAATTCTATTTTGGTCTAAACCAAATTAGAATTCTAATTTGGTCCAGGCAGAGTCCAGATCTGCCTGGGCAGATTCCGGATCTGCCTAGATTCCAATCTGGCCTACGACATATACATGTATTTTCGAATTTCAAATCTTAATCTGAATGATTGTAAATCCATGGATATAATCTCATAAATATCAAATTCTGGTCTTATATTAGATCTATAAGATACAAAATAAAGTATCTTAGGGGCACTGTCATGATCAAACGACCCTGGTATAAATTCCAGTCCATCATCATATGGATACATATCATAAACATAGCAGGGGTCCGTTTGTCAATGTAACATTACGTAACACAGTAAAGATACCCGGGCAGCTTATCAAGCAGTGAGTCTCGGCCATCATCGGCAAATTCCGGAACAGTCCGAACCATCACAGGGAAAAAAAAAAGGATAGGGGCATTAAAAACCTGTAAAAACGACCAACAGTTTAATTTTTTAGATGACTCAAACTTATACCAATTTAAAGGGTAATGAATAAGCTTTATGACTTCATTTGAGATAATTTTGACTTTTCAGCACAAAGAAAGAAAATTCAATAAATATTTCAGTTTTTTACTTCGGAAAATGTATTTTTCCTCTTTATTCTGTACAAACCATACCAACAATTTTAAAGTTAAAAAAGGACCAAAAGTTTCTTTTACGAAATTTATAAAAATCAGTTCATTTGAAAGAGAATAAATTGAATTTTCTTACCTCACTTGAGAATATTTTCAGTTCTGAAAATTGATGAAGTTCTAGGCGTTTATTTACCAAGGCCTTTCATAATTCTATATAAAAAAGTACAGGTAAGATTGGCAGATATCGATTTTTCCATGTCCGCGAAAAGTTGGCAATGAAAAATCTTCCCAAACCGCTAGCTGCTTTCCCACACAACCATCGTTGAAACAACAATCAGCGTTGTGAGAGGAATGAATCATGTCGCAATGACCATCATCAATCCTCAGAAAGAAATATGTTGAGCTGGGTATTCGGACGAGTAACCTCCTTGTTTCAAGCTCTGTACGTTATCGACTGAACTACCTTGCTCAGCGCAAGGAGGAGAAAAGATGTAGATACATTGTGAGCCATGCTCTGGCAAAGGGGGGCTTAATGCTTCTCCGTGAAGCATGATACCAAGCAAGTCATCATGTAATTATGGATCCATAAAATCTATTTTGTCTGACAACCGGCTGAATCACGAGATGGGCTGGTCCTTTGACGTACAGAAAATTGACCAATAGCGAAAAGTTTCGTCCCAGGTCAGGACTGCGCAGGCTGACCTGAGTCGATACTTGTCGCAGACGCATTAAGTCCCCTTTTCATAGAGCATGGCTCATGTGTTGTGATATTGAGAATCGTTCACTGTTTGGTTTAAATGTCTAACAAAAGGTTGGGCAGTAGAGAAACCACTTCAACCTGCTTGTTCATTGTGGTCCGAATCTACTGTCTGCAAATATGTTAGGTATACGAAAAATTAAAAAGAAAATGTAAAATGAATGCCGCAACAATAGCAATTTCTCCTTTCTCTCACGATGTTTTCTACCCTTTAAAAGATAAATCCAATCATTTGTCTTTAGATTTAATCTGTCATCTGTGTATGCTTTCGGTTTAGGCATATCTGAAGTTTTGTAATCTGGTAAAGGGTTCGACGTGCCTTTTGCGGTGTCGTTGTTCGTGAAAACACAGGCCTTTGTTCTATTGGTCTATCACGGAACACTAAGATTTTCCCTGGTCAATCATCGAAATCGTATAGCACATTGGTGCATCGCCTGTATGTTACGGAATATTCTCAAATTTTCATTAACACTGTTTCTATAAATAGCACATTGGCGACTCCCTCTATGTATCGTATTTACCATTATCTTCCGCTATATGGCATTCTACAAATACACATCTATCTGATATGGGCATTCTGGGTACAGAACCGGACTACTTTTCAAAACGACAACCGTTACTTTGAATTTCAAAATAAAATAAACGTTTACTCAATAAAACGCTACCTGGTGCGATTCATTCAGCTATGAACAGCTAGCATGTAACCTATGCACCAGCCGTTTATTAAAACAGCCCCTACAGGCTTTGGTAATAGGTTCAGTATAAGCCCTACTTTTCTCAAGTATATGGGATGGGTGATGCGTCATAGCAGACAGGTTGAATCTTCAAAGAATATGACATGCGCAGACAACGTCGTATTTACTATATAGGATAAAGAGGGAATCGCCGATGTGCTATTTATAGTAACGGTTTCCGATAATGAAAGTTTCGTTATCCCTTGATAGACCAATGGAGTTTCAGAGGCCTATGGTAAAAGTAACTATATTTCTAGGGTAACAATGCCACTGGGCACCCTTTATCCCTGCTGAACAACCGTCTGCCTTTAAATATAGTTCGGTGGGGGCTGTTGTTCGTAAAAAAATATTTTTAGTGTGTCATTACCACTGCCTGCCTTTGATCCATTTTAAATACGCTTAGGTGGTGCTGCTTTTCGAAAAAGTGTATATTTCCAGCATGCCAGTGCCACTGCCAGCCGTCGAGCCCCTCCTCAAATATTGTCTGTCTTTAAAAGTGTATTTCTATTGTGTCAGCGCCACTGCACGCCCTTGATCCTTTTTAAATGTGCTTGGATCGGGGCCATCGTTCTTAAAAGTGTATTTCTAGCGTGTCAGTGCCACTGCACGCCCTGCTCCTTTTTCAACAACTTTCTACCTATAAATGTGTTTAGGTCGGGGCTGTTTTTCGGAAAAAAAGTGTATTTCTAGCGTGCCAGTGCCACTGCCAGCCGTCGAGCCCCTCCTCAAATATTGTCTGTCTTTAAAAGTGTATTTCTATTGTGTCGGCGGCACTGCACGCCCTTGATCCTTTTTAAATGTGCTTGGATCGGGGCCGTCGTTCTTAAAAGTGTATTTCTAGCGTGTCAGGGCCACTGCACGCCCTGCTCCTTTTTCAACAACTTTCTACCTATAAATGTGCTTAGGTCGGGGCTGTTTTTCGGGAAAAAAGTGTATTTCTAGCGTGTCAGTGCCACTGCCAGCCGTCGAGCCCTCCTCAAATATTGTCTGTCGTTAAAGGTGTATTTCTATTGTGTCAGCGCCACTGCACGCCCTTGATCCTTTTTAAATGTGCTTGGGTCGGGGCCGTTGTTCTTAAAAGTGAATTTCTAGCATTGCAGTGCCACTGCGCCTCCACGATCCTTTCTCAATAACTATGTGCCTTTGAATGAGCTTAGGTCGGGGCTGTTGTTCGTTAAACGCTATTTCTAGCGTGTCAATGTGTCACTGCGCGCCCTTAGGCGTTCGTCAATTACTGTCTACCTTTAAACGTGCTTAGGTCTGGGCTGTTTTTCATAAAAGTGTATTTCTAGCGCTTCAGTGCCACTGCGAGCCCTTGATCCTTCCTCAATAATTGTCTGCTTTTAAATGTGCTTAGGTCGAGGCCATTGTTCGTAAAGATGTATTTCTAGCTTGTCAGTGCCACTGCGCGCCCTTTATTCGTCTTCAATAAATGTCTCTTTTCAATCTACTTCTCCTAACAATTATGTTTTGAAATGTGCGTTTGTTGGAGCCATCGACCGTAGAAATATATTTAAAGCATGGCATGTCAGTGCTATTGCTAAACATAATATCCTTCCTTTTACCATAGTTACTATATTCATTTTTCGCGGGAGCTGGTCGTCAAAGTCCGTAATAGGAGCCTCTAATAGCACAACATTCTTCCTCAACAACAACAAGTCTAGGTCCGGTCCGTTGTCCGTAAACATGTTTTCTCACGTGTCGGTACCACTGCGTGCCCTTCAACACCTCAAAGCCGTCTGCCTTTGTTGGTTTGTTTGTTTGTTTGTCTGTATGGCGTTTAACGACGTTTCCAAGGTTAGTTCAGTTATATCATAGATATTAGGCAAGTGTACCTATTTATGCTGTCATGGAGTTTGCTTTTACCAGTACTTCGCACAATATTTTTCTCAAGGCACTGGCTGCTTTCCCACATATCCATCGTCGAAACAATGATCAGCAGTGAGAGAGAAACGAATTCTGTCGCAATGGCTATTATCAATCCTCGGAGAGAAATCGGTCGAGCTGGGGATTGGAATCGGCGACCACCTGGTCCCAACTCTTGTGCGCTACCGGGACTCGGCTATATCACGGGTTGTAGTCAGGGGAATTAGCTAGTAAAACTCTTGGACAGGCGCACTTGTCTCCATGATATTGTTAAAAGTAGTGTCAAACGCAAAACAAAAGCAAACAAATTCAGCTGATAAAAACGCTGGCCAAGCAGAATCTGCATCTCCTTTGCCCGTCTTAACCTTTAACCTGCTAAATAAATGAAACAAAATTTCCACTCAATAGTCAAAAAAAAATATTGCGTTTTCAAGGTTGATTTCGAACGGGAAAAGATACCATTTCGGACACTGTAGATCCAAGAACGTGCAGCCTGGTCTTGATCTACAATGTCTTCAAAAGCTCCTGAGTCCCGCTTAGCAGCCTAAAGGTTAAACCTTAACCCGGTATTTTTAAAAATAAGTGAAATGAAACTCTCAAGCCAATAGTAAAACCCCGAATGTTTCTATTCCAAAGGTATTTTTGTGGAAAGATATCTCCTTATCGGACAGTGTAGATCCAAGATCAGACTGCACGTTCTGTGCAGTCTGATCTTGATCTACACTGCCCGCAAAAGGTCAGTGAGTAGCGCTTAGCAGCCTAAGTGGTTAAAACCCCTCTCATCCCGGTTCAGCATGGAAGGGACACAAAACGACTAATAGTGACAAAATCGCATGCATGAATTATTTCCCTTGTTTCAAGGCATTATTGTCGGCATGAAATGCCGCTCTCAGAATTGCATCCCAATTATTTGTCCCGACAATTTAATATATTTTCACAGCATAAAGCATTGATATTGATGCCCCAATAACTACATACAAACCCATCGAAATGTAAAGAATTTTTTATCATTCAGGCCGACTCTCCGAAAAACTTTCTTCTCTGATTACTGTCAAATACCAAACTATCCTAATTTGAAAAAATATATATATGAGCCATGCTCTGGCAAAAAGGGGCTAAATGCATATCCGTAATTCATGATACCAAGCAAGTCATCACATAATTATGAATCCATAATAATCACTTTTTTTTAAACAGCCGACTAAATCAGGAAGTAGACTGGTCCTTGGACATAGAGAGAATTGACCCATAGCGAAATGTGTCGGCCCAGGTCAACCTGCGCAGGCTGACCTGGCTCGATACTTTTCGCAGATGCAATAAGCCCCCTTTTAACAGAGCATGACTCATATATACTATTCACACTTTGATAGGGATCATTTAGGTATTTAAATATGGGTACGTGTAGCATCTATGCAGTTTTGAATTATAAACATCCATTTCCAAAGGTGGTATATTTCATCAGTGTAGCAATGTATCATACTGAAAAACCATACCTAATACAGGTCTCAAGTATTATGTCGGTGATCCCTAGCAAATTTTGAGTAGTATATATATTTAAAAGTTGTAACATGATAGAGGCTACCCTGTTATTCCATGGGTAAGAAATTGAACAGATTTTTTCTACGTAGCCGTGTAAGCTGGCTTCTGACCTACTTCTTGGCATTAGTCATCTATAAATGAATAGTAATTTTCGATTTGTCCAATGTTTATTCTGCGGGCCTTTTTCAGGCCTATCTGCGGTTCCATATATGACATCAATATACCATGGTTGCTACTTAACCGATAGTCGGCGGAGAGGTTTCCCACCACAGCAAATGGATGTGACAGGGGATCATCCTCTTCTCTTATCATTGATTGACAATAATTTAATTTTTTTTTATACGGTACCTTATACACCGGGGCCATTACTGTACAGACTGTGGATCTGTATTTTTTCAGACAAACCATTTTTAGCAGAAACAACTCTTTTTCCAACCCTAAAGCAGATTTACATCTAACTTTGAGAAAAAAAAAATGTAGTGGAAGGTTTTACTTTTCTACTTTATGCAAAACAATAAGGAAAAAAGAGGCATTTGCTGGTGTGGTTACTTTTGATTATTTCTCTTCATATTGAATCACAAAAGAGTTTCAATATTCATATGCCAGTACTTTTAAAGCCGTCTATCTGTTTTTTTTTTCAATGGATCTTTCTTGTTTTATCATGTATTCAATAGTCAGGCTAACGTTGTAATACTGTATTCATGGCCAACATCTGCTCTTTCAATAGGACTTTTCGACTTTTTTCACTATCACAAATGCAGTAATTACATACATGTACTAAGAACCCAGTCTGTCATTTTACTCATTACCACACTATCCCATGTTTTAAAGACACTGGAGAAGAAGGCTTTTGAAAACATTTTGAGAAAATGCTGGTAACCAGCATTTTCTCTTTTTCCCACAATGTTTTCTATCCTATTAAAGATAGAAATCATAATTTCAGCTACATTCAATGTGTCGTCTGCAAATGCTTTCAATTTGGACCAATCGAAAATTTTTAGCAAACGATCAAGTGTTTTAAAGACACCGAGACGAGGAAAGCATAAAATCATGGTAAAAAGAATTCTCCATTTCCCAGAATGTTTTCTGCCCCGTCAGAGACAAATTTCATCACATGAGTCACATTTATTTTGTCGTCTGCAAATGCTTTCAATAGTGATATGTCTAAAACTTTGCCGTTTGGTAGTTTAGACGAAGTCTGTAATACATGTAGCTGTATGGCTTTACTGTTGTTTCAACCAAGGTTCGTGTTTACCAACCCTTCTTAAGCACACTCTTAGTTTTATCCCTCATGATTTTCTAACTTTGAAAGTAGCACAACTTCTGAATGTCTAAACCAAATGGTTTAGCCAATCAGAAGTTGTCGGTTACTTTCAAATGTAGAAAATTCTGGAGAATAAGGCCCAGAATGATTGGTGAATATGTGCCCAGTATCTCAACATCTGGCGTATCTGAAAAGGCATTTCAGAATTTGCATCCACAAACATTTCTAAACATTGCTCTAATTCTAACTTCCAAGGCTAGACATTTTGGATTATACACAGCGTTTCGACCAATCAGACGGCCAGACTTAAACACTTAGAATTAAAGTAAGATCGGTAAGTGAATACAGCAGAATTTTCTATACAAGAAATAATGTGAAAGTTTTTAGTGAGAGAAAGGAAAGCCATAGATGCAACGTGAATTCTAACCTGCATTGGTCAAGGACATCCTCTGTGACCCAGTTTCGATTCATTTTGTAATCGCCCCTGGGTTTTTTCGCTGGCGTTTCCTCGTTCTCGTAAATTATTCATGAAGCATTTTGACTGATGATCTCAGTTTTTCTTTGAGAAAATTTAAACTATTTTTATCACAAATACGCCGTCATTTCTATTTTTCACTTGTCGATATCCAATCACATCATTCGTTGCAAATCTAGCTTAGCGATACTTTAAATATGGCGGCGCCTATCAACACCACTATCGACAAGTGTTTAAAAGAGATTTTCGGCGTAACACCGAAAGATTGTCAGTTAGAATCGTACACAAAGATCGATAGTGTCGTCCCTGTATTGCAGAATGGTATATCTCACAGGAGACAAGCACGCCGACGGCCGCCATATTTGTTGACAACCTAGGGTTTTTCCAGGGTTATTTTTAGTAACGGAAGAAATGAAATTATCCTCTCTGCAAGAGAGTATCATTATGTTATCGATCTTTCGATTGGCTATTAGGGTACTTCCCGACTATATGAATATTCATAAGAAACGACGATTTGCTAGTCAATTTTCCCAGGCCTGATGCATGGAGAGTAACGTAATGCTTCAAACCTGGGTTCCGAGAATGGGTCAAGGATAACTCTTAAAAGAAACAGACGGTGAAAAAGCGAGATTACATTGAACATTTTGTGCAGTGTGATCATGATTTACACTGTGGGCATGCACTTGACATTTAACTCCTTACCTCCCGAAACAAGTTTGCAGCAGACGATCTAAGAGATACCTTATTACGAGCAACTGTTGCCGAAACGTGTTTTCCATAGTACATGTATTCTGATTGTTGATTGATTGTATGGTGTTTATAACGCCATTTTCAACATTATTTCAGTCATATCGCGGCGGCCTGAACACCTTTCCATGCTTTCCTGGTTTTTCTTTTACCAGTACTCAGCACAATATTATTTCCAAGCCACTGGCTGCTTTCCTTCATAACCATCGTCGAAACAATGATCAGCGGTGAGAGAGGAATGAATCCTGTCGCAATGAATATCATCAGTCCTCGGAAAGAAATTGGCCTGGCTGGGGATCGAACCGGTGACCCCCTGTTCTTGAGTCCTGTACGCAACCGACTGCGCTACCGTGGCTCGGCGCCATATCGTATTCTGCAGCGCGACAGCAAAATATGCCGTCTCCAGAAAGTAGTTCACGTTAACCCTGATCCTGATAAATAAGTTTAAGAAAAACTTTCAGGCCGATAGTAAAAATCAAAATAATGTTATTTCAAACTTATTAATTGGAGAAAAAGTATCTCCTGAGCGGAAAGTGTAGATAGAAGATCAGACTGCACGTTCTGTGCAGTCTGATCTTGATCTACACTGTCCGCAAACGGTCCTTGAGTCGCACTTAGCAGCATAAAGAATAACATGATTCATAAGGCAGCAAAGTTAAAGTCAATACCATCGATCGTGAACGCTGCAGTAAGCCAGTGAGACAATAATGATTCAAGCGTTTTTTGTGTAGAAAGGTTGTGAGTGGCATATGTTGTTAACATGTAGAGAAATATACACATTTATTATTAACAAAATAATGTTTTATCTAACCCTTTGGTTGCTGAACGCGATTCGACTAGAATTACGGATAGTGCAGATTCAAGATTAGACTTCACTTCTAAAACGTGCCATCTTAACTGGAATCTACACTGTCTGATTTGATGAGATTTTTATGTTGAAAACTGCTGAGAAATCTCAATAGACTAGACTACTTTTGATTTTTCACCGGCTTGGAATAATATTTTCACTTAAATTAATTTAGCAGTATAAGGGTAGATCTAATTGTATTGTGTTGAAAAGCGGAAGTTGAGTGAGATGAAATAACCATGGCCGGAAACAGACTGAAACCAAGGGATCAGCTGGAAGAGGTAAGAATTGGATTTAGAAATCTCTTGCAGTACCATGTGTGTGTGTGTGTGGGGGGGGGGGGGTTTAGACCTATATCGCACAGGCAGTTGATTTTATAACAGACCTCGCTCTCAAAACCTAATAGAATCAATAAGATTCGTTAAATTTGAGTCATACTATGTGAAAAGGTTGTTTAATACATCTGCAAAAGTGTCGAGTCATGCAAGCTGACCTGGCTTGACACTTTCTGCCTTCAGTAAATTTCTGCATGTTAAAGGAACATACTACCACATGATTCGTTCGTTTATACACAAAATGGGATCCGAGCAGGGGCGTAGGCAGCCAAAATGAGGTGTACGCAAAAGTAGTACCGAAGGTATTGCATCCGAGGCTGCGAAGTCGAGAGAGGGGAAGGGGATTTCCCGGGAGGGTTTGAGGGTCTTCTTCGGGAGAGTCTGAGGGTCTTCCCAGAAAAGTTCTGAATTGTATAAGCTATATGGTGGCCTCTTGTGACGTTTTTTTTTTGTTGTTGCAAATATGTCTCTTCTTTTTTTTTTTTAAAGAATAAGCAAGTGTGTTTTTGATTTGCTTACAGGTATTTACGCCCCTGCGTATTATGCAACGACGTGCTTGATATAAAGCATTGCAAAGACGCATTAAACCCTTTTCACCAGAGCGCAGCTACATGATAAATATCTTGTGTTATAGATCCAGAGTGTGAAAATTGTTTATAAAAATCAAGTGCCTGTGGTGCGTGGTAATAAAAACACCGACGAAGTCATGTGAGCTCAATTTGTAATTATGTACTTGAGTTGTAGGTCTAAGCTTTGACTAGATGATAAAATCTATTTATAAATTCACTACGTCTTAATGGTTCACTACGTAGACAAAGGGGTTTTAGAAATAACGTGTGGAGAGAAAGGTCGCAGGTTAATTGGGTAAATCATGAAATACTCTAAAATCCATAGTCCGTCTGGAAATTCCATAGAGATCTATTATCTTGTGTAAAAATATCGTACATTTCTGACATATGAATTACACATCAGAGAAAATACTGATCAACTTGGAGAGGTTATTTGTTGGCTTGTTGAACACTTTGCCACACAAAAGAATTTTAGACATGCCCAAATTGAAAGCATCTGCATCCGACAAATTCAGTTTGACTCAAGTGATGGAATTTGTCTTTAAAAAGATAGAAAACAACGCGGAAAAAGGAGAAAATGCTGATTAGGAGCATTCAAAGTTTTCCTTTCCCACATTGAAAACATAGCCTTCTTTTTCAGGGTCGTTAAAACATAGGATTGTGTGGTAAAGGGTAAAATGGTGCTTTGCTTGGCTTTCAACGGTATATCCGTCATATGAAATTGACAGCTCGCTCCTTCATATCCATGAATTTAAGTACTAGGCTAGAATTGTGAAGTGTCTTGTCCTTTGCAACCACTGGCGTTGGCGGGATTTAACACCAGATTCTCTGGAATACTTTTTCTTGTGCCTTGTCGTTTGGTATTAGGTTTAGGCTTGAGATGGTTCGATTTGCTTGTTATGTTTGGACTGGGAAAATGTTGGGGTTTTTTTTTCTAACTTTCTCTCAAACTGCAGCAGATTGCTTGGCAAAATTGAAACTTTCGTGAGATCTGCGACAATTATAATTGAGTCCTGCTCTGGCAAAAGGGGTTTTAATACACCCCCGTGATGTATTATACCAAGCAAATGCCCTGCAACACGCGGAAAGGGGCATTCGGGCATTTGCGTAAAGTGTCGTCTCGGATCAGCCTGCGCAGTCCGCGCAGGCTAATCCGAGACGACACTTTACGTCTACATTCGATTTCTAAGAACGGAAAGTGTCGTCTCGGATTAGCCTGCGCGGACTGCGCAGGCTGATCCGGGATGACATTTTACGCAAATGTCCGAATGCCCATTTTCGCGTGTTAGAGGCCATATGATTAAAGATCAATAAAATCCATTTTGTCTAACAACTGATTGAATCATGAGGTAATCTGGTCCTTTTACAAGCATAAAATTGATCAATAGCGAAAAGTTTCGACCCAGGTCAGTCTGCACCTGACTGAGTCACTACTTACGCAGATGAATTTGACCCTCGATTCACAGAGTGTGGCTCTATGAAAAAGGAGTTGCATGGTAAGCTCTTGATCCTGCGTCAAATTCTACCACCCTGTCTGTCGAAATATTTGGCAAATTTTATTCGACACCCTGGAAAGTTCTAGAGATAGATATTTACAGAACTTCTTCTCTTAATTTTTGCAAAAGCTAACAAGCTTTAACAGTATTGGTCGTAGAGTAATGGGTTTAACATCACCAGTTTCTATTTCAGGCTTTCAGAACATGTACAGCCGATATTGTGTTTCAAGATGCTCATTTGGAACTAGCAAGCGAAACCAGACGGCCGGAGATAATTGGATTTTTAAAACAGCATTTCTATCCGGACGAAATTCTTTGTAAATCCATACAAATTAATTTCGACGAGGAGCTTTATCAAACTTGGTTGAAAAAGTTGAAGGATGACCTTTCTGTACTATTAATCTCAGATACTTCAAGGGAGATCATCGGCGTCAGAATTATCGGACTTGCCGAGAGAGGTAAAAGATTCGACCCTTCCAAGCATAGCAACAAAAAGTTTATAGCTATAAATCGATTTCTGTCACACAAATCAGATGAAATGGACGTTTTTCAGAGATATGATGTGGACATAGCCGTGCATTTTCTGGCTCTGTGTGTTCATAAAGACTTTAGGGGACAGGGTGCGGCTTCCAAATTAATGAAAGCAGCACTTGCTTTTTCTAAGGAGCTCGGGTTCGATCCTGTGTGTGTAACAGGCGAGGGAACATCGGTTTCTTCTCAGAGAATATACGACAAGTTTGGGTTCGAAACTCTACATACAGTACTGTACAGTGATTACAGGATAAATGGTGAAGTAGTCTTTACCAACACGGGTGATAATCTGTCAACGAAAATTTACGTCAAGAAATTGTAAAATAGTTCATGGTGCTTACATATACCTGTAGCAAGCTTTTACCACTAGCAAGCTTTTATACTGGAGACATAATCAAACATTGAGAGAGAGAGAGAGAGACATACAGACAGAGAGACAGATTTTATACGACACCTAGCAAGTTGAAAAACTGTATAACACTACGTAAAATCGTCACTCTTTTTTAAATTTTTATGGCCAACGTGCTACGTCAGTTTCGATTGTAGAGATTTGTATAAACATGAACGATGACTTTGACACAATGATTAAGTTTATATTTCAGTACTCTAGATGAAATCTTGATTTGAAAAGAAATGGTTTGGATGCATGTTATATGTTAGACAGACTTTCTCGGGCGGCCCACTTATACAAATTCTACATCCTCTACACTCCTCTGCGACGACTTTTTTTTTGCGGACTTGTCGCCGTTCCGACCGGGACCAAATGCATGCACTCATAGCATTCTACTTTCAGATTTTGTCAACAATACTCAACCTCGCTTTGACGCTACCATATATACATACGGACCAAATGCTGTGGATACGCATGCACTCATCGCATTCTACTTTCAGATTTTGGCAACAATACTCAACCTCGCTTTGACGCTACCATATATACATGCGTGTATACAGCCCTACATCTAATAAAAAGAAACTTGCGTCAGCTTGAAGGGAAGGTTGGTCAGTCCACTGGATCAATTAACTATTCGTATGCAATAAAAATCATTGGCTCTCTGATTCTGTAGATTAAACGGCGCCTTCAGTACTTCGATTAGAGTATTGCCTTTGTTATCGATAGATATTTGAATAAAGCGTGTTACTTTAAAAACGTTCGTTATACCTTATAGTGTATAATAAGACAAATGTCATACCAGGGATAGGATAGATACAAGATCAAACTGCTTTTCTCGTACTGTTGGTTTTTGGTAATAAGGCGATTATTGCAGTTACTTTGTTTCTTCTAATTCAAGATTTAACGTATAGATCCAGCACGATTTATTAGGCCTACATTGTGTTGAAATGGCTTTTCAACAGATAAACAGTATTGACTTTCGTTGACTGTAAATACATATGAGCCATGCTCTGGCAAAAGGGAGTTTAATGCATCTCAAGCAAGCCATTACATAACTATGGATCAATGAAATTCCTTTTATCTAACAACCAGCTGGATATGGAGGTGGAATGGTCCTTGCACATGCAGAAAATTTACCAAATGCAAAAACTTTCGACCCATGTCAGCCAGCGTGGACTGCGCAGGCTGACCTGAATCGATACTTTTTGCAATCGCATTAAACTACCTTTTTACAAAGCATGACTTATATCTCACTTTCTAAGTAATGTATCGGGGGTAAAATACGGACAGTTCCCGATTTTTTCTCCTCTCTTTTCATTTAATCATGTCCCTGCTTGGAATATTCATGGTAGAGAACAGCCTTGCAGGGCAAGAACGGAGACCTAGAATCGCAAAACATGAAAATTGGGGATAGAAGCTAAGGTCCCCCCTTTTCCCCCATAAGCGAAAAATCGGGGGTTAATGTGGACGGCATTATCAAGGGTTAAGGTATCATCATTCAAACAAATCATTCTGCTTTAAATCCATTCTACACAATTTGTAGCACGGGTGATCGCAAACGGGAAACATTTTACAAATAGGAAAGTGATCTGTATGTCCGGCCGTCAGCCCACACACCCACCCACCTTTCTTCTTACCCACCTGCTTACCTACCTACCTGCCTGCCTGCCTGCCTGCCTACCACCTACCTACCAACCTACCTTTTCGCCTATTGTATACGTAGCCCCAAAAATAAGGGAACCCTCTTAATTGTTTCTTATGATATGACAGGGTGACTATCAATATTTCAACAGAATCCAAGAGCAACGAATAGGCCATATCATCTCCATTATGCCCATCAGATGTCATGCAAGTGTTGCTGCAGATGGAGGTCACGCCCGATATTGACTTGGATTCCATATCTGTTATATGTTTTAGGTAAATTAAAGAATTACCCCAAGATGAAATGAAAGAGTTCCCTTATTTTTTATTCTATGTATATATTTATATATCTGTATATCAATTTTGTTTTTATTACTATTGTCATAAATGATATTGACTACCATGCGGAAAAGGACAATTTCTTTCCCACAGTGTCCAAAAGATATTACAGGTGAAGGCACATATATCTTTTGATTTCCCAGGGTTATTTGTCTACAAAAATATCTATTCCGATTAAAAAGTCGACAAAATATTCCATTTTTCCACAAGAATGGTCAATCAATAATAGCAAGGTGTAAATTTCAAAGTTAATCAGTTATGCAGGTATCAATTTCACTTTCGATAGTCTTAACTCTAGGCATTACTAACAAAATAAAATCGACATTTTCGGACGGTAGGAAAGAGTGAAAACACTGCAATTCTGAGGGCTGTAAAAGCCGGAGTGTCTAGCAAGTTATCGGCAGGTATATACACCGGTATACCGTATCAGAATGTACGTTCTGATCCTGATCTTTACTGTCTGTAAAAATAATATTAAACCTCATCTTGCTAAATAACTTCAAAGTAACTTTCAAGCCGATGGTAAAAACCAAAATGTGTGTATTTCGAAGTTATGGGGGCTGGGGATATATCTCCTTATCGGACAGTGTAGATTCAAGATCAGACTGCACGTTCTGTGCAGTCTGATCTTGATCTACACTGTCCGCAGAAGGTCTGTGAGTCGCACTTAGCCCACATCCTGCTAATTAACTTAAATGTAACTTTCAAGCCGATGGTAAAAATAAAATGTTTGTATTTCGAAGTTATGGGGGCTGGGGATATATCTCCTTGTCGGACAGTATAGATCCAAGATCAGACTGCACGTTCTGTGCAGTCTGATCTTGATCTACACTGTCCGCAGGAGGTCTGTGAGTCGCGCTTAACAGCCTAAAGGTTAATGAAGAAACTCTTAGCACACAAAGAGTTGACAACCAGACGACAATTTTTTTTTTATCGTCCATTTTGAAATCATTTTCAGATGACAAATAATACATGGCTCAAACAATGAGATCTGTCTTTTAAAAGAGTAAGAAACATTGCGGAAAATGGAGAAAATGCTGTTTACCAGAACTTTTTTACTTTCCCAAAACGTTTTCAAAAGCATTCTTTGCAACGGTCACTAAAACACGGAATCGTCACGTAAAGGGTTAAAAACGCAATGTAAGCAATAATATTCGACAGCAATTTGGCTGCATGCCCAAATAAAGACAATGAAAGAAATAAGTGAAAATCCCAAACAGTCTTAGTCGGCCTGTAGTCTCGAAATCACAGAATAGGATTGTGTCTATACCGTAAGTAAATTTCCTTTCAATAGCGTATCTGTTATGCAACAAAACTACTACAAAATGGACAAATGTCTCCTCCTCCTCCTCCTCCTCCTCCTTCTTCTTCTTCTTCTTCTTCTTCTTGTGTTTAGCCGCTTTTAACATTATTTCATGCTGATATCACGGTGATAGCTCACTTATTCATGTTTCACTGGTGGCAGAGGCTGGAGTTCAACAAAGTTTTTCCCAAGGACACTTCCAGAATATATCGAAGTAGGTGTGCTATACATCATAGCCTCAGCTGCTCAAATGAGTCACGAAGCCCGGAACACTAAAAGCTTTTTTAATGCTGTTCTAAAAGGAACATTAGAAGTAGTGTTTTAAAATTGTGTTCTATTTTTCAGTGTATGGGGTTCTCACTCGTACTGTTCACTTTGATTTAATCCTTTTCCACACGATCATGAGTTTTAACGACACTTATATAGATTAAACTTTTGAAAACATTTTGGGGACAATGAGAAAATGCTGGTAACCGGCGTTTTCTCCTTTTCTCTGTTTTTTACCCTATGAAAGACAAATCGGACCATTTTAGTCACATAATTTGTCATCTGCATATGCTTTCTATTAGGACCAAAATTTTGTTATTTGGTGAAGAATTAAAGTGAATTTTACCCCTTTTTCAGTTTTCGCACAGGCACAGAAAAACGATGCGAAAAAGGACAATTACTTGTAACAGACATTAGCTTCTTTTTCTACAATAAATCAGAAAACTGTTCACTGCAGGAGTGTAAAATATATAATATTTACTCAGTTACTGGTTGACTTAGTAAGAACTACAGAAAATTTTGTGGCAAAAGGAACAACCGCTTTTAAGAAGCATTTTTCTTTTTTCACATTGTTTTCCATTTTATGACAAACGATGTTTTCCTTACTTTCAAAAATATTTCTTTTAGGTAATTCTTAATGTTTTTCTCGATAAAATCAGAAATAATTTTGGTAGTTAAGGGTAAAAAGGTATATATTAACTGGCCCAGATTTGCGTACATGTTGAACAAGAGAACATTTCTTTTGTTTAGTCGTAAAAAGGCTTTGTGAAAGTTCCTTTTATTTTTACATTTAAATGCGTTTAAAATGTCTTCTGCACAAATGTATTGTTTTATTGTGACTGTTACCTCCTTGTCATTAAAGCGCGACTCAGTGTCGTGTTGCAGTATAGTTTAAGATCGGGCAGCAAAGAACGTGTAATTTGATATAGAATCTTACATCATGAGCACGGACTAGTTTTGTCGTTCATATGTATGCACTCCCTTGTTCATGCTTATTTTTTTCATACCATCTATTGTATATTTGCTAATTCATTCAGTCATACATCAATCCACAAATCCATCCATCCATCCATCAATTCGTTCTTTCGTTATTTTGTGTGTACCTCCGTCTGTCCGTCAATTATTTCATACATTCATCAATTATCATTTTTTCGTTCATTTGTATATATTTAGTCTTTTGAAAGTCATTTATTATCCGATTAGTTTTCCCCTTGCTTTTCCTGCAGAAGTAAACATGTTTTAAATGCGACTGAAAATTTGGTGCAAATCTATTTTTCCGGCTTTTTCTGCCAGACAGGTTCGTCCTTTATCTCAAAAATTACAAATCTAGATTTTTTTTCAGTACACTAAGCAAAACTTCTGAACGGCCACTTTTAAGCCGGAATTCCCCGTAGACCTCATCTGGCATCCGCTATCTAGAAAAGAGGCAGTTCATTTAGTTTGATGTTTTGGAGAATAATTGACCAGAGTAAAAGCATACTCCAGCCTAAGTCTGAAAAGAATTTGTTGACTTGTTATATTGAAATGAAGTTATTAAACATTCATTCACTTAACACTGAAAATTGAAAAATCATTTTTTTTGAAAACTTCACGCTTCTTCTCTCGGTTTATATTTTTGTGCAGAAAATATTTTAATGTTTTTCCTTATTGCTGACAAAATTTCAGTAATATATGCTTCTCTTTTTAACATGGTTTGTCTGATAGACACCACGCATGCGCAAACCATGTGTTTTCCATTTCTTTGAAAGAGAGATGCCTTCTGTCGGCAAAATCGAGAATCTTTTCATTACAACACCATGTCTAACGTCCAGATATATGTTATACGTAGTTTTTATTTACCTGTCTATTACTTTGTCAAATTTACAGGAGAAACAAAAGTGGCCGGTTAGAAGTTTTGCTGAGTGTATTATGGAACCAAATGATGGCGCAAATGCTGACAGAACACCAGACATATCAGACGAAGCCATCATAGAAGAGATACTGATAGAACGAGCCAAACTCTCAAGAAGTGAATTCAACCGAGATGCTAGCAGTTCTTCAAGTTCAGACAGTTACAAACAACAACTGCCTCTGAACGAAGAAGTACTCATTCGTAATGCAGTTCTTGTCAAAAGTGTTTCATTAAAAACGACAAGCACTGTATCTGTAGACACTGACAAGACTGAGGCATCTGGCGAAGACGAAGTGTTTGAACTGAGTATGGAGAAAAAAGAAGAAAACCATAAGATATCCCCCAGAAACAGGACTGTGTCTGACGTTAAGAATAATAACGTTCCAGATTTAGGTGATACCAACTTGGAAACCCCATCATCTGGTATTCTGGATGAATTAAAAGATAAGCTAGAAAGTCATCCCATCAGCATACCACGTTTAAACATAGTGGATACAGAATACGGTCCAAATGGTTGCAGAACTCCAGCAAATTCGGTGGATGAAATATTGGAAAACCCAACATCTCCATCCGTGCAGGCCAAAGATCTCGAAACAGAAAATGAACCAATTGCTCAAATGACCGAAAAAGCAGAAACGCTCAAAGATAAATTTGATCAAGGAGTAGGTCAGAATGGACTTACTGAAACGCCGGAAGTTTACGGAGAAAAAGGAGGTACTGTTACTATAGATGATGAACCGACAGATGTCGACTTTGACGAGCTGGTTATAGATATCGCTAATGCCATATCCGGGCCAGAGTTTGAAGCCATTAAGTCAGCTTTAAAAGGTATGTAGGTCTATAGTGCAATAGCACACAAAGGCGTAAGTAAAATTTCTGGAGTAACAAGATTTCTTAAAAAGAGGCTTAGCTTTTCGGTGATAAAAGACAATACTGGTCGCTTTTGAGGTACAGACCAAACACAAACTATACAGAATCCTCAGTTCGATCTTTGATCTGGGCTGTATCATAAATTGTGAGATATTTTTAGCAAATAAATACTGAAACAGGAATATCTAAGTTTTTTTTACGGACTTATGTTTTTAACAATGAGAGAAATCTGGCCGTCTAACAGAGATAAAGAAAATGGGTTATTTCCCTTTAGAATTCCGAAAAATGGGTCCTATTGTGGTTACAAATGGACGTTTGTATTTCAGGTTTTCAATGGTGTTTTAACTCTTAGGCTGCTAAGCGCGACTTACTGACCTTTTGCAGACAGTGTAGGATCAGACCGCACAGAACGTGCAGCCTGAACTGAAACACACTTTCCGATTGGGTCATATTTTTCCAAAATAAATTTACCGTTGAACTAGCAAAATTTGGGTTTTTATTATCGGCTTAAAAGTTTCATTTCATTTATTTAGTAGGATAAGGGTTAAGATATGTAACGGCGGATAGTATACCTATCCATGTATTCCTTGTGCTTCTGTATTTTCCTATGCACTTTTTCCATGGTCATAGGCTAATTTACCACAACAAAGTTTTGCTCACCAATGAATGATCTCTGTGACTATAACCTTTGACAAACATCTGAAAGAAATTTAGCAGAGACTGCGAGTTTGAGAGCTGGTTCGTAAGCTTGCCTCTACGTAAACTAGCTAGCTCTGTCACAGTTCATGAAATGCATGCTATAGGAAACATTTCCTACAATATTTAACGGCCTTTTTCCCTGGTCTAGTTTTAGATCAATTTTCCCCATTGGCTTGCACCCTGTATCGTTCTGTATATTCTTCGGTTTCTAAGAAACATCTACATGTACATCATAAACTAATTTTAATGATGGATGTCGATAGTTTTAAGACAATTTGGGATTCCTGTCGTATGAATACCAGCGGGCTTACTTTTTTTATCATAGGGAAATCGTCGATCACATACATGTAGCGCATGTGTATGAATCGCAAGTTTAGAAAGATCGAGCGAATTCATCTTGAACGGCGAAGTAGGAATGAGTTTTGTCGCACGATAAACTCAAGATGAGATTTGTCCCAGTATTTTCATAACAGCAAATCCTTTGATGACCCATGTTTTGCTTGCAATTAATTCGAGGGATATAGTTACCTCCGCACCTACTCTGCAACTACGTAGATATTTTGCTTGTTGATAAGGGTCAAGACACGGAAAGTTTCGATCCAAGATCAGACTGCACGTAGTGCAGAATTTGATAAACGCCGTCCACAAAAACATTTGAGCCATGCTCTGTGAAAAGAGAGTTTAATGCATCTTCAAAACGTATCGACCCATATCAGTTCGCGCAGGCTGACATTGGTCCGAAACATTTTGCTATCTTTATTTCAGGATTCAGCCGGTTTTTAAACAAATCGGATTTCATGGATCCATAATTATGTGATGACTTGCTTGGTATAATGCATGTCGGGAACGCATTAAACCCCCTTTTCCCAGAGTATGGCTCATTTCATTTTGCCTTTGGAAGTGAAAAGCATAAACCCATAATCTCCAAATTAGTTTCGAAATTTTCATTACAGGTCTAGACTGTATGACCGAACAAGATCTCATTCACGTGACCAATCCGCTGACCTATCTGAACCGTCTGCGGAAATATAGCCTCATCAGCCGAGATAACTTATCTCATCTCAAAACAATCGTCAGCATCCTGAACAAACCGGAAGTTCAACAGAAAGCTACGCTGTACACACGTCACAAATATGACGTGGTGTTTTTCTACCCACCGAAGGAGCACATACGTAAGTTCCAAAATCTTTTTTCTATTATGTCATTTCGTGTTATGGTAAACTATCTTGCGATGCTATGCACTTGTCAACTTGATTTTTGTACCCACCGAAAGATCACGTATATACATGTAGGTTTCCTAGAGCATGGCTGTTTTTGAAAAAAAGATTGTGGTCTGCTCAGTTAAGTATGACATTCAAATATGGATATATTAATGTAGCTGACTACACCTCAAGGGGTCGGCCCTACCGTCTTATCATTTTTTAGCTTTATTTCTTTCTATTTAATAAATGTATTCATAGCAAATTTTCCAAATTTCTGATGCTATTTGTGACACTTAAAATTTGGACGCGAACTTATGTTAAATGGCTAAACTTAAGTTTTGTAAGCACAGTCTTTGTCTTTTTTTGTTATTCAAGTGCTGTGTTTACCGACCCTTTTTGCGTGTGTGTCGTATACATGTAACATTATGCCACATACGTATTCACAACGCAGTTGTTGAATACAAAGTAGCCATCTTTTTAAGCTGTAAGAACTGCAGTAAGGTAGCCGAACAGCGCACATGAAATAGAGACACGTTCTAACGTTACTAAGAGTAGTTCAATTTTGAAGCAGAGTGATCCAAGAGTGTGCGAGAGGGCGAGGGGGATTAAGTAACCATCAACAGCTAAATAAATGCCGGAAAATGTTTTTTATTCATTTTAGTCATAGAAGTATTTAACTTTACATCGTATTTCAACTTGGTTTATTTACTTTACGTCTCGTTACGTCAAATTTGAGGCGGCAGTTTTTCCAATTAGACACATGTACAAGATTTATAAAAAAAAAATATGGAAAATGAAATTTTGTATAGGAAAATCACTTTGTTTTCAACGATGTCTATTTTTAGAACACAGATTGCCGTGCTTATTTATTTTTAAATTTTATTGCTTGTGTATGCTTGATGAAAAAAAAAATAATTGTTCTCATTTGATGTTTACTTATAGCTTCATCATATGATACCATGAAGTGCAACGTTAAAGGACGAGATTTCACACGCTTAAAAAGAGGCGACTTAGAAGCTGTGCGAGTTGGACTAGCCAACATGCTCTTTATACCTTTCCATTTCGTATACATAGTGGGGATTGAACCAGGTTTTAGCGTGATTGTTACGCTGATGTTCCACAGGCGGTATGTGAACCTTCTACAAGCGATTCTACAAGCGAGCATTGCACAGTTTGCTGAACTAGGGATTGATGCTATTCAGTTACGGGGTAGGACCTTTTCAGTCGGTAAGTATTACGGTTCATTGTGGCGCCGCATGAGCGGCGGCACTATATTTTTATTCGCTTTTGAAACGTACCTATGGAGGCAGCCATATTGTTCACTCGGCTTCCAGTCATTTCATAACTACATGTAGGTCATTTCGTACCTAGGCCATTTCGTACGATTTTGGTCATTTCGTACCAACCTATACTTTTTATTTTGGTCATTTCGTATTCACTTTGATCATTTCGTACCCACTTTGGTCATTTCATACCGTTTTTAATATCAATTTGGTAATTTAGAACCTAGTTTTAATACTATTTTCTTGTTTTGTTTGCCGAATGACAACTGCTTTTGTACATAGCTCCAATTGAAATTATGTTAAATTTTGCCGAAGAATGGCTATGATTGTGTCTTACCATTATTGGTTCTTTCTCTTTTAAGTTTTAATTTGCATTCTAAAGATTGTTTGGGACTTCTCAGTTCATTTCTCACCGAGTTCTGCATAAATGTACTTTGGTCAATTTGAAATGCGTTAAAAATTTTCTGGAGAGATGCCACATTTTCGTTGTGTTCTTCATAAATCATGCTGCAAAACCATGACTCTTTCTTAGACTTTAACTCTTTACCAAACAACATAATTTTAGACATTTGAGAGCATTTGCAGACGACAGTTCGAATGTGGTTACCATTTTCTCTTTCCTCCACATTGTTTTCAAAATGATTCTTCGCAAGGTTGTTAATACTCGTGATTAACACAATGCTTTAAATGGTGCAAACTTTAAAAATCTTCTTGTCCAAAACCAGATGGTCCAGACTTTAAATATTTGTCATTTAGTATCACCACGTGGACCTCTACGAAGTTTGTTCAAGTGATGCCCTTGGCGTAAAAAATTAACCCGCTGTAATGAGCCCTATTTCAGAAACAACTGATTAGCGGCGCCATTGATGTTATGCAACAATATTTTCTTGTATTGCTTCTTTGTTTGTTTTATTGGGCCAATTTTCAGCAGTGTTTTGGCTCATTGCGACAACTACGTGTACATTCCTGGTGTTTCTTTAGCGAGTATTACTCTTCCGCAGCCATTGGTTCCTTTACATGGGAAAGTAGCCAGTAGCCTAGCCTTGCTACCGTCCAAGCGGCAATAATTTCTTGACCACTCTTTATCGCGGTCTTCACATATCTTAGGAAGGAATTTTTGGAACCAAGACTATCACTGTCTTAGCGAGAGTGCTGTACTTTGTAATGGGGAAAAAAGAAGAAACACCTGGAAAGAGTGTTGAAATAATGTTGAGAACGGCGTTAAACACCATGCAATCAATCAATCAGCCTAGAAAGAGTGTATATGTGCACTGTCGGCCTTGAT